>JAOBBB020020888.1:0-15600 GCA_025331005.2 Zoanthus gigantus | reverse complement strand
TGCCAAATAAGAGAGCAATATTGAAAATGCGGCAGAATAAAAGCCTTGTATAGACGTAGCATGACATTACTAGTAATAATATTTTTAAATCTCTTGAGAACACTAAATTGTTTGTTGACCTTCTCACATATCTGTGAGATGTGACAATTAAAGCTCAAATCCTTGTCAATAGTTACACCTAATAAATCAATTGAATTCTTAACGGGAAAAGAGAATTCATAATTACTATTCGCGCCAAGCACCATTGCCTGGTGCTTCTCTGGATTTACAATCATACCATTTCGCTCATACCAATTGTTAGCAATTCTAAGTTCGTGTTCCAGCCGTGTGTTTAGTGTTTCGAGGTCCTTGTCAGACGAGTACAACTGTTCATCATCAGCATAGGCATTTAGATTTGCCCGCTTAATATGGTAAAATAAGTCATTGATGTGAACGTTGAAAAATATGGGACCAAGGACACTTCCCTGGGGGACTCCTCTTCTCACCAGTTCCCATTCAGAAAACGTGTCTCCAATTTTTACGCGCTGTATTCTTGTAGAAAGGTAGTTCCTCAAGAGTACAATACTCGTCTCACCAAGACCATAAGCCTTAAGTTTAGCCAGCAAGAGAGCGTGAGGGATACTGTCAAAAGCCTTTGATAAGTCCATGGAAACAACTGCTACAGTTTCTTTACTATCACGACTTTTCCTCCAGTCTTCTGTCAGTCTTAATAAAGAGGTTTCGCAACTGAAATTTGGTCTATATGCAGAGATGAAATCTGACAAAATATCCTGATAAAAAGGCTCAAGTTGTTTTGCTAGGATTCGTTCAAAAATATTATTGAGGGCCGGTAGAACAGATACGGGTCTATAGTTGTTTTTACAATCATTCTAGTATCGTAACCTACGTCATAAACAACCGCTGACATCACATATTGAGCCGCCGATCAAATCTTATTGATTCGTTACAAAACATCAATTGTATTTTAACTGCTCGTCTGACAGCTTAAAAAAACTTCATATAGTTGTTATACTATGCCTAAATGTTCAAACGGTAAAAAGTTGATTTTAGGGTTCAGTTCTCCATTAAATTTACTCGGACGAGGGACGTACGATCAAAATATGAGAGTTTAGTCTTGTTTTTCACAACAGTGTATACTTAAAAATATTTTTTTATATTTGTTTTTTAGGGGAAACTAACGCAGCTTTTAATCATTAATTCTCTAAGAAGTTCAATTTACTTTATATTTGTGACTCGTGTACGATCGACTGAATCTAATGTGATTAAAAAAGGAAGGATCTTTCACAAGTAACAGTGTGTATACCTCTCAACAGAGCTAATCCTATGTTCTCTGAAATCTGATTTGCAGGTAATGTTATGGTCTGGGACTAGAGAATGGGCGCATGCGTATTCCAGATTTAACCGGAGGTTTGTGACGTTAGAGGACACACTGGCAGGGTAAGGACCATCGTGTTTATTGTTTGTTTTAAACGTTTATTGAAACAAGCATTTAAGAAACGTCAATGATGACAATGCAATGGCGATGACTTATATGATAATAACACAACAAAAACAGGCTATCAATGGAAACTAAGTCTACTTAAGTACAGTATTTTGAAAACTAAGTTATTGTTTTAGTTCTTAAATAGAATTCTTAATAGTTAATAGTAGTTAGTATTCCAGTCCTTTAAAGTAACAAAACTGATTATTTTTCGCTGAATTTAAACGGTTAGGTTCTTTGTGTCAGAAAGTACTAGAGTCGTCTATGAACACTCACTTCAAGACAGCGGACTTTATTTTTAGATCTATAAAATAAGTGGCTCTCTTTTTACGGGTTGAAAGTGTATAGTACTAGTACGCATGCGCTATCTATGGGAGTTGTTCAATACTGAAAACGTTTTTAGAGATTATTATTGTCATTTGTTTTGCCTACGTAATAAACTAGTATTAGTACGCAAAAAAAGACGTTATAAATAGAGAACAAATAAGAGTACTGGCTTCCCAGCTCATGCTTTCCTTAACTAACAAGTTTACTATGTTATATTCTTGCTCAGTTACGTTTTAAATGGTCTACGTTGGTGCGGCAGCGTTAAACCACCGGGGATAAACTACACAGCGTGTCCGTACCAGTGTACGAAACAGAAAGTATTTTGGGGCTTAGCAGCCGAAAAGGTGAGCTGCAGAATTTTTAGTAATTACTTGGTTTTACGGAATTTATCTCACTGTGAAATTTGACCCAATATCATTTTTCTTAATTTTTCTTTTTTCTTTTAAGTAATGATGCTATTCTGGGTTTTGACTTATGGATACTCCGTAGGAGTAGCAGTAAGTGATAGCTGGGACTTTCTCATTTGCATAAAATTTTGTGGAACAATAAAATCCTCCAGCCTGCTTTGCGCGGTTGGTTTGTATATAAAGTTTCTCGATCCCCAATGCTTACCAGCTTACGCAAACGTGTTCATCTTTAGTTTTACCGTTCAAGGAATCTTGAGTTCGACTCTTTGATTTGTTTAGGAAATGGGTTTACTTGTTTGCTATTATTATTAATGCACATTCGTTTAAAATTTAAAGTTAGGCTGAGAAAAGCAGAGAGAAGTCTGGAATAACACTCTCACTCTTTGACAGAATATTGAACAAGTTACCTTTGGAGGATGTTAGTTTTGTTTTCAATTGTAGTTCTTCTTATGCGCAGTATCCATGAGTCGTCTTATTGAGACTTTTGATCTGATTTTGCCTCTTTAAAAAAGAAAAAGGAAAACTTCTGCACGTATCTTTTTGATTCTCGGTTGAGCATGCGCAATATCATTAAGCGTCCTACCTCACTGAATGTTTGATTTCGCCGGTATGTTTTTGTCAGGGTAATACAAAACACTATTCGTACGACCCGTACACTATTAACAGCTAACAGTTTTTCTTCGCCGCTAGTGATGTTGTTGTTGTGTTTTGTAGCTTGCCAAGAGAGCGGAAGGGGTGGTTCATGTCATGTTGAACGGGACGCGACAGCATTTAATTGACAAGCAAATTTTTCCTGCTTTTATGGAAGATAGGTATGAATTTCACTTTTACCTTGAGGAACAGCGTGTAAGTTCTAGTTTGTCTATCCTAGTTCCCATGACACGGTCCTGCATGAGAGCTCCATTGTCAATGAAAAATACCTTTTCCTCCGGTCTCTTCCTCGATACTGCTAATCACTCCACTTCAGATTCTAATATTTCTCTTTTTTTTTATTTATTTTTTATTAATATTGTTATCAAGCCTTTATTAATTATTATTATTGTTATCTTCATCATTTTATTGACATTATTGTTATTATTATTATTATTATTATTATTATTATTAGGAGGCAGCGTGGCTCAGTGGTCAGAGTTGGGGATTTGAATGCGGATGACCCGGGTTCAAATCCCCGACTCGGACTACCGAATGAATTTGTCCTCGGTAATACTAGGGGCAAATTTACCACGCTTTGTAAATAGCCAACTGGTTTGCCTCCTACCAGTTGGGATTCTTAACTGGGAGAGCGGGGAATGGGATTTTAATATGATACTGAAAAGCCCCTTTAAGGGAGTTATCACTAAATATTTATTTATTTATTTAATGGTAGCAAAGAAGAGGCAGAACTGATGGGCGCGTTTTACCATATCAATTCACAATTGCAAACAGTATTAAACCACAACACAAAGGGTCACCGCGTGATCAAAACAAGATCTAAACAAGAATTGACTTGCTACGTAACAAAATTTTTAAATCATGTTTACATTTTGAATGGCTAACGTTAGAAACGTCCGCTCTCTTCGGCAATTCTTATAAGTTTGTCAGACTTAAATTTTAATAAGGCACTTTCGCAATCGTGTACATCCAATCGTTTTGACGGACCACAGATCTTACAATCTCACGGTTTCCGATGGATAAATAGTTTGTTACAAACAAGCGTTGCGACCAGCAGTTTGAATTAAGCGGCTAATATTTACAATATAAGATGAACAAATATCATCAATACTTCTGGGTTAGAGACAGATGCGAATGGTTTGTTTACAAATACACGCACGAGATAGCAACGTACACAATGAATGAGAAATTTGAATGATGCACGAATCAAAGCTGATGGCTGATGTTCGAAAAGTTAACTTCTTACTTCATTAAGGCAAAAGCAAATGGTTCACCGGTTTCGAACTAATGTTTTTAAATAGTTAATGCATGTAGGAGGATATTGCGCTTGTAAGAAGTCTGGGATACTATTAAGTGTAAAAATCTTTTTTATTGAACAACTGTTCATTTGACTACAGGGTTCGCACACTTCTGGTCAACAAAAATTTAAGGTCTTTTCCAGGACTTTCCAGAACCACATCAAGGTCTGAAATACTTAGAAAAAAAAAGAAGAGAACCAAAGAGTCATTTGAAAAGCTCGGAGAAGCTAAGATAAAACAACATATGATGCAGCATTTAAAACAGACTTTTGAAATTGCATGCTTTTCTGCTATTTTATTTTTAGCCTAGAAAATGAAAACATGAGAAAATAATGTCATTGACAATTACTTATATATTATCCAAGAAAATATTTGTATTCCAAGACCAATACTCTCTATCCAAGTTTTCTAGACCTGGATTTTAAATTTTCATTTCTCAAGGACTTTCCAGATTTTCCAGGATCCGTACGATCTCTGTGACTAGCCTGCATAAATAAATGAATCATACACTACTTTTTTGCTACCCAAACGTGCAAGGATAGCAACGTTGTTCGAAAAATCTCACGTTAAAGAAAACAGTTGCTCTGCTCACTAAAATATATTTACGAAGTATCTCATTTTTTAGGATAACACTTGTAAGCTGTACAGCAGATCCTCGGTTTACGACTTAGTCGACCTACGCCGTTTCGTGTTACGTCGCCATTTCTCATATATTTAAAAACGTTTTGTTCCATCACTCTGACGTACGGCGTTTGCGCGGCATTTTCAACGTTAAAATCCTCGACTCGGACAACTGAATGAATTTGTCCTCGGTGATTCCAGGGGTAAATTCACCACGCTTTGCAAATAACCAGCTGGTGTGCCTCCTACCCGAGCTGGGATTCTTAACTGGGAGAGAGGGGGATTTTTAACATGACACTGAAAAGCTCCTTTAGGGGAGTTGTCATTACATAATTATTTATTTCTATTTTTTTCGCGAGGGAACTAGGCGCTATACTTTGCCATACTGGGTTGTGCTACGTTTGTTTTCTTTCGTCTGTGTTGTATTTATTTTAACGCGTAACTCAGACTCTCTAGTGGTAGTACTTCGACAAAAACGGAAAGCCACCTCAGTAGTAAAACACTATGATTTTACCATCGAGTTAAACTCTTAGCTCGCTTGCCCGGCATCCATTGCGGGCGCCTTCAATTTTACGCTATTGAAAATTACAGGTTCTTGGTAAGTTATTTATTACATATCCAAAATCCAGTTCAATCGAAAGTCAGCCAGAATGTTGGTTGTTCTAAATAATATCTGGTTAATGTTAAATTGTTAAGTTCAAACCACAGAACTGTATTTTTAATTTTGAGCTTAACAAAAACAAACAAAGTGCAAAGGTTGCCGGATTTTCCATCTGACCGCTTAACGCAGGTGAGTGGCCTAGGTACTAACTCTAAGAACGTGAGTTACGACTTAAGGCGAAAATCGCGTTCCGTCGCGTCGTAGGAGCTGAATTCCGACGTAAATCGAGGTTCCCCTGTGTTCTATATTCTAAGCTCCATTACCTGTGTAATTTTATTTTCCCGCATAACTTATTTCTACATTGGTTTTTAATGTCAATTTTAAACGTCTTAGATTAAAATACACTGTATCATTCTATTCTATTCTCTTTCTCTTTTCGATGAAGAGTTATGCTTTGAAAACAAAAATATTACAGCTAAACTTGACTAATTTTGCCAGATTACGACTGACTCGTCTAATTTTAAGTTAGTTTTCAAATTCAAACATTTTAAAAGTAAAATAAAAGTCCTTCCTAAAACAACTGAAAACACACTGATTGAATATAGTTTTCCTAAAAATATCTAAGCCTATTTGAAAACCGTGTCTCAAAAAAACATTTCACAGTATACAGTAGATTAAAGGGTAATGCCTACTACCTACTTAGCATACCAAGTTCGTGACTTCTAGTTAGTTATATACTAGCACACAATTGGTATCTTTACTTCAAATTAAAAAACTAAAATTCCAAAATAACTGGAAACGAAAGGACTTGGCTAGAATCGCACAGTATAAATACTTTGGGAGGAGTTCATATAGAAGTATGTAGAGTTAATTAAGGGTTAGTTACTGGATGTGAGTAGTTTGTTTACAAAGGAGAGCTGAATGCTAAAACTAACCTATTTTTTGTATGAATCTATTGGTATAATACATTAACTCTGTGAAGTTTCTTTTTAAATTAAAGTCAAATTACAATACATTGAGAAATTAAATTTAGAAACTAAGAAAACTCTCTAGAAAAGGGTTGATACCGTGGTCGCAAATGAGATTATCAGCGGTATGGTATGACGTACGTTACGATATTCAGAGCTTAAATATGGCCCTGTCCTTCGAAATCTTGATATTTTTCAGTTGGGTAATCTATATATGTCTTGCGAAGTTGATTTTCTTTTATGACAGCCAAAAGCCGCACATTAACCATGTTTTTCCTCGTTTTAATCATTCTAGTATTGTAACCTACGTCATAAACAACCGCTGACATCACATATTGAGCCCCCGATCAAATCTTGTCGATTCGTTACAAGACATCATTTTTTTAACTGCTCGGCGAGCAGCTTAAAAGAACTTCACATAGTTGTTCTACTATGCCTAAATGTTCAAACGATGAAAAGTCAATTTTAGGGTTCAGTTTCCTTTAAGCAGAAAAAATCGAGAGCTAAAGGAAAGCTGAACTCCAAAAATATTTTATTGATATGTTTAGCTACAGTCTGTAAGGGAATTCAGAAATGCGTTTTTATACCAATTCCTCTATCCGTGTTCTTTGGAGTAAATACAAAAATGTACTAAAAGACTAACTCGTGACTAAGAGAGACACCCGCAAAATAACAAAGCTGTTACCGCATGATGTTAAGAACCGTAAGCCTTCAGTGAAGCTGATTTCTTTATACAAATGAAATGATCTCTGTACTTGATAATTCCCCTAAAAATAACACTGATAAACAGAGCGCGAACTTTTGATTTGACGTTGTGACGTCAGGGGCAACTGTTCTGAACCCGCGATCAAAGTGCAATATGCTGTCCTACTGAGGGTTTTACTAGGCCTTTTTCAAAATACAGATCAGCGAATAGCTCTAAAATTGACATTTTGGCAATGTCAAATATATGCACAACCAAAAAATAGTTTTGGAGTTCAGCTTACCTTTATTAGAGAGCTTAAGCACCGGAACATTTCTTCACGACGGAGGTCTATTTTCCGTCAGTAGACAGGATTGAGAACGGCGTTTTTGGAGCGAATTTTTTGCTTAAGCAGCGCGCGTATGACAACGACGGACGCACACAGGGTAAAAAGGCGCGAAAACTAACTTGAAAAGCTCAGTTTTAAACAAAGTTTAAATGGTAAATTTTGTTACACATACGGCAAGAACCTGGAGCAAAAGTCAGTGTTAAAGTAATTGTAAGTAAATTATTTACTTACAAAGATTTGTTGACGATTTGTTCGGTGCTTGAAGCCATTCCTTTGATAAAACAAAAACTTTGCAGTTCTGACAGACCAACACGGTGGCAAAAAGCAGCTTGTAAGCCTACGTGACGATTACCACGACTGCATGACGTGTTCAGGTACGCGACATCTGCTGACGGTTTAGTTACGGTTGGCCTCCGTGAGAACAAGAACGCCTGGTGCTTAAGCTCTCTATTTAGAAACGAGGACGGCATCGGGAACGGCAAAGAGCAATTGCGTCACTTAATGAATATAAAAGTCTCATATTGGAACGCTACCCTTCCAAGCTGACGACCTGCTTACCATCGCCTTCATATTACGCCGCGAAAGCTCACTTGTCAAGTTTTTTGGAAAACGTCAAGGTTACACTACAAAATTTGACTATGTTTACTTTCGAGACTGAAGCTTTTAGTTTTACCTATTTCTGTTTCCAAATTCACTTATGTAAAGTAGAAACAAAAAATTAATCAAAGATCAAAAACTGAAAAACTAAAAAAGAACTTTTTTCCCAAATGCTGTCGTTGTTTGCAAGTGTCCTCGTTTCTCAAACTCTCTAATGGCACTAAATATAAATGACACAGCATTCCTTGAGAGTTTTACGATTGGTCGGTTGTTTTTTAATTGTTCTTGTTTGGCTGATTAATTGAGAAATTAATTGCTTGCTTGTTTAGGTTGTTGGTTGGTTAATTGATTATTCGATTGGCTAATGTTTGTGTTAGTGCTGTTCTTGTAATTCCAAATCTCCTTTTATTCCTTTACATATACAATCCAACCTACAAACTTCGTGGTTCCAAACCGTTTCAGAATGGCCAATTGACAGACGTCTTCACGTGTACTAAATATAAACATACTTTGCTTAGATTCGATTAGAACTATAAATTGAAATCCGGCTTAAAGATGATTTCTGGTCGCGCCCAAATATACCACGAAAATATAAATTTGTCCCAAGTGGACTAGCTTCGCAAATGGAAGTACTAAATCTATTAACTTCCCAAGTGAAAGTTTCAATTAACTGATGCTTACCAAACGGTCTACCAGAGTATATATTAAGTTTGTCCTTAGGGACATTAACATATATATGGTTCAAAATCTGTCCCAGAACAAAGGATAAATTCCAACGATTTACAAAACAAAGTTAATTGTAGTAAAAGTTTGACTGATTTGTTAGTTAATTGATTTGCTGATTGGTTGAACTGTTGTTTAATTGACCAACCTGGTTGGTTGGTTGATTATTTGGTTGGTTAAATGATTGGTTGATTGGTTGGTTAATTGATTGGTTGGTTAAAAAACTTGCAGATTGGGCAGCGGTGATTGATTAGTTGGTTAATTAATTGACATATCGGTTGGTTAATTGATTGGCTGATTGCTTGATTGGTTGCTTAATTGATTACTAAACTGATTGATTGGTTGCTTAATTGATTGATTGATTGGATTGTTATTTGATTGGCTGATTGATTGATTGATTGGTTGGTTAATTTATGGTTAATTGCTTGGTTAATTGACTGATTAATTGATAGATTGATTGACTGACTGATTGATATGGTTACTTGTTTATTTACTGATTAATTAGTTCATTGATTGATTGCTCGCTTGTTTAGTTTGTTAATTGATTTATTGTTGTGCTAATTGCTTAGTTGTTTGGCTAATTGCTTGATTTTTTGATTAATTGATTGATTAGATTGACTGATTGATTGATTGATTAATTGATTTGGCTGGTTGGTCTGGAGTGAATTTAATTGATTAATCAATACACAATTAGTTTCGAACCCTCTTTTCAGTGCTTTTTGGAATATTCTATTTTTTTGTTTTTTCAGGTGTGGTAGATCGAATCTTTGCTCGAATAGGAGCCAGCGATAATCTTGTTCAGCACCAATCAACATTTATGTCAGAAATGCTTGAAACAGCATACATTCTATCGCACGCCACCCAAAGGTCCTTGGTCGTGGTTGATGAAATAGGTAATGTTGCCATATCAAGTGAACAGTAATTACAGAACCAATTTAAGAAAATTATGCCCTACAGTAATTGGTAAATATTTTTGGAATAATATACTTCTTTCTATCCGTTCTAAATCATCCAAAAAAGTCTTCAAAAAGTATCTTCAGCGTTTCTTTCTCGCACAGTATTAGTATTAGTAATAGTATTAGTATTAGTATTAGTATTAGTATTAGTATTAGTATTAGTATTAATATTAGTATTAGTATTAGTAATAGTATTAGTATTAGTATAAGTATTAGCATTATTATTAGTATTAGTATTAGTAATAGTATTAGTATTAGTATTAGTAATAATATTAGTATTAGTATTAGTATTAATATTAGTATTAGTATATGTATTAGTATTAGTATTAGTATTAGCATTATTATTAGTATTAGTATTAGTATTAACATTAGCATTAGCATTAGTATTAGTATTAGTATTAGTATTAGTATTTTTTGTTTAAACATTTCCTGATAGTTTCTTTTCCTCCTTCCGTGAAAAAAATTTGTTTATAATAAGTTTAGGGGCACATTGTTAGATTTCTATATCGTGCCCTATCTCTTTTCATTCTTCATTCATTTTAATTTTCGATTTATTTATTTATTTATTATTGTTAACTTTAACCTTCAACTTTAACTATGTTATTAATAACCAGTGGAAAGAGATAAAATAAATGAAATGAAAAAATGAAAGGAACAGTAATGGGTACTATGCCCTCGCTTGTTGTATGCATTACCTTTTTATCTTTCTTACCGACCGTTTTTTTGATTAGAGATTTGGGCGCTCGATCGCTCTTTCCACAATTTTCAATTATTTGCCTTACTGGCTGCTTTAGTGCTTGGTCTCCTTTGATCTCCCTCATCTTCTCGTGGATAAAAATAATTTTTTCTACTGTGGATTTAAGCCATTAATATCTGAAGATTAAAAGCTTTTTTGTGATAAACTTAAAATGTTCATGTAATGATTTTTTTTAACGCAACGACAAACGATGTAAATGCGAGACGAAGGACTACAATCCGAAACGTCAGTTATAAAATTCTTTCACTACGGTGTACAACTTATCTATTAATAATACTGTTTCGAGATATTTGGAGTTGACCGCCTTGTGTTTCGTTTGCTTCCCCGTGAAGCATTTTTGTAAATCTAGTTAATTTAAGATCTACGTTAACGTTTGATTATTTCATGAGTAATTCGTGTGAATACCAAGATGGCAGTCATGTTTTCAACACTAGATTTGAAGATTTATTGATCTTGTATATACTGAAGCAGAAACTTCGCATCAGTAATTTCGCTACAGAAATGTATAGCGAGCGTATTCTCACCATATGCAAATTACGCCAGTGCAAAACGAAATTCAAGGCATCCCGTGGTAAGCTTGTGAAGCAGATCTGAACCATAGAACCGTGACTCGCTATTCTTGGTTTTCACACAATCCCAAGAGACACAAAAGGCGATAGTCATAGCGGCCATGTTAGTGTCCCAAACACAAGAAATAATCAAAATTCTTTTGTTAAGAGTACACCAACATGGCCGCCGTGACGTCAGGTGAAAACCGGCAATTTCTTAAACTTAGGTAAACTAAGGGTATTGTGTCTCAAACTTTATATCATAACAACATCGACAATCTACACTACAAGGTCTGTGGCCGAGATATATTTGGATAAACATCACAATTATCTTCTGTTTCAAGGTCCTAAGTTTGTGCCTGCTTACAATTATTAGTAATAACTAAAATAGAAGCCAAAACTGCAGAAAACTGTAAACTCGTTTAGACAGATTATTTTATGTTTTAAAAGCAATTATACGAGCCGTGGGTAACGACGTAAGGGATGGTTATCCTTTGCGAAGATTACGTGTCGAAAATTCTTTTGTTTACGCGTGACGTTCTGATCTACCACAAGAGCTCTCGAGATCAGAGCTAAATAACGTATCAGGGCGGAAACCAACTCTATTTTATTAAACTTGAGAAGTGAACCAGCATTCTGTTGCTTTCCATACAAATGCCAACTTCGTTTAAGTGCTAATTTTACAGCCTTCAGTGAACCACGTTCTATTCCCAGTCCCGCTTCGGTTTTGGCATCTTAGATGCCGTCCCAGACAGCTCACTTTCTAAGAATAAGAATTTTGCAAAGTTTTATCTATCATAAGGCGTGTTGTGGAGCCACCATTCATGTCCTTGTCTTTACCATTTGCTCGTCAGCTTCTTGTAACGAGGAGGAAAAACTTTTAAACTTACACTTACAAAATTTGTTTCTAACAGCGCCATTCTTGAAATTCCAGGGCGTGGCACTTCCACATTTGATGGTCTTTCCATTGCCTGGGCAGTCATCGAGCACCTCCATTCTGCGGTGCGCTGCCGCACGCTAACTTCTACTCATTATCATTATCTTTCATCCATGAGCCGGTATTTACCCCATGTTCATAGTTGCCACGTGACTGCGCGTAGTACGGATGAAGGGATCAGTTTCACATTTAAAATCATGGTACGTTTTTTTTTTGTTTCTGTTAGAAGAAGAAGAAGAAACCTTTATTTAAAAATAATATGGAAAACGTATTTCTCAGGGTAGTCCCGTCAGACGCATATGTATTTCGTGTGTGTATCGATTGTAAATAATTTTTTAAACTCTCACTTTATAGATTATTAAAGTCAAATATAGATAGCACAAATGTGCTAACCTGAAGCCACGATAATGGGCAAGGCTATGGCCAGGTTGGTAGCGGGCTTTATCCCTTAGATCTACCATACTTGAGCAGTTCAGGATCTGTTTGAATAGTAATGAAATCTGACTTTGAAATTTTCATGAAGATTTACAGTAAACTGTTTAGGACTTCAATAATTCTTTGAAAATTAGTCCAAAATAGCTTTGAATTGCTAGAAATTATATTTATACTCAAGCGATTCAAGATCTGTTAAATCAAACTTTTTTTGGATCAAATTTCAGCACAATATAATAGCATAAATAGATATCTGAACAGACACTAAAATGCTGCTTCAGTATGGCCATCAGACCATACAAGTTTTTAACTATATACAATTGCAAGTTTCGAACATTTATGCAGTGTTAATTCTAAGAAAGTAATGGTCATTACCTTATTTTAGATCCCTTAGCTTTTATCTCACTGTGTCATACTATATTGTAATACATCCGATTCAGCTCGCAGCACTTCACTTTCTTTTAGAAACTTCTGGTATTTACTGATTTCTTTCTGCCTACTACAGCCTGGCTGTGACGAAAAATCCTTTGGGATCGACGTAGCCAAGCTAGCTGGCATTCCTGTCGCCGTGGAACAGCGAGCGAGAGATATTCTTTCACAACTGGAAAAGAACAAATCTGTGTTCTCAGGCTCAAATCAGGATTCACAAGAAATGTTCTCAGAAAGAAATAAAGGAGAGACAAAATTCACAGCTGAAAAAGACAATCTTATCAAGATCAATTGTGAACTTAAACAAAAGTTTTTAAACCCATTGCTCTTGCTTGACCCGAATTCATTAACACCTAAACAAGCGTTGGAAGTCGTTTATCGTCTTCATAATAAGGCAAAGTCTTCTGTTTAAAGGGAAACTGAACCCTAGAATTGGCTTTTCATCGTTTGAACATTTACGCATAGTAGAACAACTATATGAAGTTTTTTTAAGCTGTTAGCCGAGCAGTTCAAAAAAATTTGATGTTTTGTAACGATTCGACAAGATTTGATCGGCGGCTCAATATGAGATCTCAGCGGTTGTTTATGACGTAGGTTACGATACTAGAATGATTAAAACGAGGAAAAACATCGTTATACTGTGCGGTTTTGGCTGCTATCAAAGAAAAGCAACTTCACAAGACATAGATCAAGATTTTGAAGCTTATTGCCATATTTAAGTTTTGAATTCGTAACCTACGTCATGCCATACCGCTGACAATCTCATTTGCGACTACGGTATTAAACATTTTCTAGATCTGTATTTAATTTCTCAATGTAATTTGACTTGAATTTTAAAAAAAAACTTCACAGAGTTAATCTAATATACCAACAGACTCAAACAAAAATAGGTTAATTTTAGCATTCAGTTCTCCTTTAACGCCTGCTGTAGACTAGAAAAATGTACAAAAGATAGAATAAGCACAAATAAGGTTAAAGTGGAACCCGATATAACGAAGTCCCCGTTATAACGAAGTGTTTTTTAGCACCCAGCAACATTACAGTAATTTGTATGGGTAAAAACCGTAATATTACGAACCCCGTTACAGTTGCCGTTATAAAGAGGACCCCGTTATATATAACGAATCATGTTTTGGGTCTCGAGGCCACATTTTACCCCGATATAACGAAGTTCACAAAGCAAATACAAGTATTTCTTCAATATTATAACAAAATGAAATGGAACCCGCCTTAGTAAGGTTATATATAAGATACTCTGTTTGAAGAATTGTTCTGTTGCAGTCTTGACACCATTTTGATTTTACTATTTCAAGTTAATGTATGTTTTATCACATAATAAATCAAATAAGGATTGCTCAGTAAATATACGTGTCTGTTATCAAAACCCCGGTATAACGACGTTTTTCGTATTTTTTAAGTGCATAGGAAGTTTTTTTTTTCCGTCGGCTAAAAACTATGTTACTTGTAGGTTCAGTTCCCTAAATAAATGTTTGAAATCCGACTTTTATTAAGTTTTTTTATAAGCGCTCAAAGTTTCAACTTCGAAATCTTAGACGAGAGGTTCTAATTGGTTACTGAAGTCAACTCGGGCTCCAAGCTGCTCGTCCAAGATTTCGTAGTTGAAACTTTGAGCGTTTATTAAAAACTTAATAAAAGTCCAATTTTTAAAAACAAAATTGAACATACAAGTAACATAGTTTTTAGCCAACGAAAAACGTTTTTCCTTTATATGCTCTTAACATTTAAAATAAAGCTACCGCTTCAAAGTCCATACAGAGCTTCTACTTTACTTTGTTACGATATTTATACCCATTGATTCGCTCTGTATGGACTTTGAAGCGGAAGCTTTATTTTAAACAGTTACAAAAATTAGTTTGTATTTGCGTGCTAGTAGTAGCGTTAAGCCACCAAGAACACCACGTTGATTTTGGGCATTACAACCTAAATCTACCACAAACTGGATTGGTAAGCCTGAACTGCAGCTATTCCGCCCTCAAAGTCCATCTTTAATCCCAGGTTAAACAGAAATTCCAGGAGCAATTTCTTATCTAGGTTCAAATGAAAATACCGTTTAGATTTTCCGAGAAAACATTGTTTTTCCATAAGTTACCTGACAGCTAAAGACTGTCTCTCTCTCAAGGTGGGAAAAAACATAAGTTAAGTATTTAACTCTGGTTTTGTTTTAAGATAAACATTTTTTGCTGTTGCTGTTGTAATATTTTGACCATTTGCAACATAAAGACACTTTTGGGGATCATTTTCGTCTAGTTTTTTACTCTATTTTCGAAACACTCGTGAAATTTTTTTTCTACTCGAAGATAAACTTAATATGTTCGCGTTACCGTGTAATATCCTCTATATATGTGTGGGCTGTGCGAATCATAATATTTATATTTCAACCTTAATGTATGAAAATGCATATCTTGTTTATTATATGGATAATAGTGTTTTACCGGCAACTAAAACACTCGTATTTTTTACATTTTCTACTAGTGAACATATGGAAAAGTTATCTACCCAATGTCCCGGATATGTCCCTAAAAAACATTCAGTAGTACCCGCCAGGTTCTTGTAGCTTGTTCCTGCAAAAAAAATATGGCTACTTCTAGGGTTTTTCAAATATCAGCGTCGATCTCTTCTTCTTGCAACGAGAGCTATTCAGAAACAAAGTCGAAAGTTAAAAGAAGAGGAGTCAATGTTGAAGTATGGGCTTACCTGACTTACCGGCAATTAAATACGCCCCTCACCCCCCCCCCACCCCCGCCAGATTGCAATGTTGCCGAGTAGTCCAATCACGCTCCCGAAAAGGACTGTGTGATAGACCTTGTGGCCAAAAA
>JAOBBB020020887.1:0-24981 GCA_025331005.2 Zoanthus gigantus | reverse complement strand
CCTTTCTAATAAGCCCCTCCTCTCCAACGAGACCTCTCTCCATTAAATCCCCTTTCTAATAAGCCCCTCCTCTCCAACGAGACCTCTCTCCATTATATCTTCTTCTTCTAATAAGCCCCTCCTTTCCAACGAGACCTCTCTCCATTAAATCCCCTTTCTAATAAGCCCCTCCTCTCCAACGAGACCTCTCTCCATTAAATCCCCTTTCTAATAAGCCCCTCCTCTCCAATAAGACACCTCTTCGAAAGACGTCTCCTCTCAAATATGCCCCACTTTCTCCAATAAATCCCTCTCCAAAAAGTCACCTTTCAAATAAGCTCCTCTCTACACCTTTTTAAATTAAATTAGCAATTGTACAGTTTTTAAATTTGTCGCACCGTTATGCATAACTAGTAATCCATTTCTATTAAATGTCCGAATGAATAATTATTTTGTATTATATTTAACAATAACATTATCCTACCTTTCCAGATTCGTATGTGTGTTTAAGCGAGCCACTTGCACGACTATCTGGCGCCCAGGAACAAACTATAGAGTCCTCCCCTCCGCTTGTTAATCTCTTTAAGAAGTGAATAATTGAAAATGTTTTCCACACCTTACATTAACTGTTTTTAATGAAAACAAAATATTTTACCACATGAAATCCATAATCCTCATTACCAAATGTAGATGATCGATCTCCAAACGAGCGCGAGTGAGGTTTATTTAAATGGAAAAAAAATGTTATGAAATAGTTCGATACGCTAAAACAGGAACGACAAAACACCACATTAAAAAAACATGGTAAAAACTGAACCTTTTTTCAAACGAGAATTCTTATCGACTCGCTGACAACACTAAATAATTGCCAACTCAACTCCTACGACTACAGTGACTATACTACAACGACGCTTGTGCTGCACATAGCAGACTTATCGACTCATCGACCACACCAAATGATTGTCGATTCAACTCCTATGACTACAGTGAATATACCTTAGTACATTTAGGGAATGCTTTAAACTTTTGCCCGTATTTTACAACCCTACGAATTGAGTGTAACACACCGACTTATTACTAAATTTCAATGTATACTGACAATGTTTAAGACAAGGATGAACCCACCAACTTACAAGAAGCAGTCTGAAAAACTATATGCTCCGACTATAAATCCTCTTATAAGTGGAGAGACTGGTAGACTATTTTTTCCCCAAAAACTCCGCTCCATTTTAACAGGGGCACCAGTTAACTGGCTTTTAACGTTAACTTACTTGTTAAACATTTCTTCCCAAATTTGATTCTTTCAACTCTTTAGAACTTCTTTCCTCAATCCGCAGTTTAATTTGAGTCAGTCCACCTAACTGATATAATGTGTTCGGACAAAACTTACCTTACCATCCCACAGACAACATCTTACGGTAGCCGAGTGACCCCCTCTTAGTATGCATTTTCGCTCCAACTTATCCTCCATAACTTGAAAGAGCTGCATAATTCCTCTTATAAAACACAATGAAGACCAATCAAGTAATTAGGTTTTAAACCATATATGACTCACAGGAATACAGGTCGCGCAGAGAATTGAAACAAACTTCATAAAAAAAAGTTTAGAAAAAGATGAAAAGCTATAGTGACCAGCTTATGTACTGAAGATGGCACATGATGAGGATGATAACGATGATATGCATGAAAACGATGACGACGATGGTGATAATAATGATGGTGATGATGATGCGATGGTGATAATGATGAAAGGTGAAATTCTTAACACTTGACGATAAAAGTTACTTTTTAAGATCTCGTGTCTATTTTTCCAGCACTGATGGATTCACCAACAATGACCTACTCCCATAGCCCATCAGTGTTTTGCACAGTTATTTGCCGAGTTTTATTGGAAACTTTAACTCATTTGTGCTGTTTCTGACTGGTCGATCTAATGAACTTTATATTGTTGTATGATTCGCGATGACCAAAGAATTTTAATGAGCCCGTGAGAGGAATCCTTGTATTGATGCTAAACAAATTTACCGGTGAAGTTCGTTATTTTCTAAAAGTAGAAAACTATTTAAGCATTTATGAACTTTCAAGCTCACTATAAAATTGCATGACAACAATCGCCTTGAACTCATGCTTAGTTATATACGCATGCGTATATATAACTGAACATAGCGAGGGGGCTCGCTCTCTATGTCTATACTAAAATGTAATGAGACCTATGATGCGAATGCAACAGATGTAACTCTATGGCTGTTACATATTGGTAACTCATGCTATCGAGATGGTTAGATCATTGCTCAGGAATAATCATTTCTCAGACGTCATGCTATCTATACGACTATAGCCTCATTGCTTCCGACCTTAATTAATATGCGTGGTCAACTGCATTGACAAATTACTATCTGTAAACCCGCCTTTTGAGGGCCAAACGTAAATGCAAAGGTCCTCATTCTGGTTGGCTTCAGAGATGTAAAGCAACTTTACACGACCAATGGAATCCTGAGGTTACCATTTCAATAATAATAATAATAATAATAATAATAATAATAATAATAATAATAATAATTTTATTCTATATAGCAATAATTCAAATGTTTAAAACCGCTTTACATCGTATAATCTCTAATTAAAAAGTATATGTATATTTATAATAAACAATAATGCCAGTGTTGATGCAAATTTTGGTAGACAAATTTGCACTTGCTCACTGCGTAGTTGTTTAATGAACGTTTGGCGTTTAGAGACTTTGTTTTTAAATAGCAGAAGTCCAAGGTTTTCAAGTTTTTTTCCCTTTTACTGTAAACAGAAATTTTGTTTAGCTCTTGTTTAGCTTATCCATACCACTAGATCTTTCTAAACCATTTTTTCGTATAAAAAGAATTCGTACAATTTGGCCTTGTGTATTTATAATAACAAAGATAATCAACTGAATTCTGTCTTCTCAGGCGCAAATGATATTACCCGGGCCCTCAAATAAACATCGTGCGTTCCAAAAGTCAGGTGCTTGTTAATTAATTATATTCAAATTATAGAAATTGTTTAGCACTGATTTTGATTTTCTTTAGTATTGGTTTTATTTTATGTATATACTGGGTATCTTGTAATTTTCAAGTTATTCATTTTTGTTGTCAAATCAGAACACACCTACTAACCTTTGTGAACCACCGATAAGATACAAATCTTGAGCTTCGCCATTACAAAAACACGTAACTAGATAATCCAGCGACTCCAGATTCTGAAAATGATAAAAACATAGAAGATAATACACGCCATACAAAGATACGCTACACACAAGAAACTCCCTTGCCTTTGGCAAAACTTTATTTACCAAAGACTCGTTGTCGGCGAGGTTTGCGTGGTTCGTAAATTTCTGCTTTCCAATCACAAGGTCCCGGGGTTGAATCCAGGCTCTGCCGAGCTATGAATATATTTGTAACCTCTTTGCTGCGAAAGGTTGAATCAGCTTTGATACCTTTCTTACAGCTGATAGTTAAATATTGAGGTTAGGATCTCACTAAGAGATAAGCGTAGGAAACTACGACTCAAAACAGCAGTGTTTTCCAGCTTATCGAGTTTTCTCCAAACCTCCTAAATGTTTAAGTTAGGTTATAAAAACACGCGGAAACTATTTCACATTTATTTTAAAATGCTCTCATTCTCAGTACTTACCGAAACGTTTTCCCTGAAATCTCCAAAGTCGTGTTGTAACGAAGCCTATAAAACAGTCAAATTATGTTTTATTCCTGACAAGTAGTCGGTTCACGGTTTTAACATATGAGTTTATCAACTCAATAGTATAACAACAATAAATACCAACCTCAGTAACATTCCATAGTTGAAGAGTTTCAATGTGTGTTATGCAAAACAATTGGTCTTGTTTGTTACCACAGAAACCAATCTGACTCTGTGTAGAAAAAGAAAATTGAAAATAAACTCTGACAATAAAATCTATATCATTATCTAACAAGTGCTACTATTGCGATAATGCCTATTAGCCAAGATCAAAAATACCATAATACTTTTTGCATAAGCACTGTTTATACTTTCTCTTGGGACTTACATGGTCACAAGAAAAACTGGAAACAGTGCTTCTGCGAAATTTTGGAGGAACATATAGAGTATTATGGTATTTTTGATATTGGCTAATATCATAATGATGAAGATGTTAGAATTGATGATGCAAAGACGACAAAGATGATGATGATGATGATAGTAAACATAATCATGATGACGATTAAGTTTTCATCGATGCTCATTCTGATGTAGACGCTTTAGATGATAAAGATTAAGGTTAGTGACGATGAAAATGTTGATAATAATGAAAATATTCATGATGGTGATGATGACGATTAAGAAAATGTTGATGACAATGATGATGATGTTGACAATGATGATGACGTAGATGACAATAATAATGACGTTGATGGCAATGATGATGACGATAAGACGATGATGAATAATGATGATAAAGATGATGAAAACGGTGACAGTTTACCATGTACTTAAATGAAAACTACTTCTTGATCAATTACTCGACATACTTACCACTGATGAACCTGAGTTTAGTACCGACAAGAGAGCTTCATCTTCGTTTTCCTTAGCTATATCAAATACACAGCTCAGTCCATCCTGTGTAAGGAATGACGATGTACATTTCTCTCACAGTTAAAAAGCGAGTAGGGCCTGTTGCGGTTACAGCTTTGAGTTGTTCAAAAGGTGAGTCCAGTGCACACAAGAGCTATTTCCTGAGCAAAACTTCATTTGTCATTGGTTCAGTAGAAGAAAAATTGAGGGTGGGGGGTCATTTGATAAGCTGTATATTGCTTATTACTTTAAAGACAAATATTCGTCTTTTTTAATGAATTTTGTCATGAATTTAAAATTCTGGAGTCAGAGCCAAGGAAGTTTATGAAGTCTAAGGAGTAGGTAAGCAAGTGCGTCGCTTGAACCTAAAGCTAAACCTTACCCGAACCTTGACTCTAACCTTAACCTCCCCTAACTGTAAGCATAACCTTATTTCAACCTTGAGTTAATAATGACCCCACAGAAGGATAGGGTATTATGTTACAGAATATTGGACTGATTCCAAAATTCGTACTTACAGTCGATCCAGATACCATTTCATGAGTTTTGCTTGGGTGGAACCTCACCTAAATTATTCACAACTTTAGTTAGAATACAGGGATTTAAGACTTAAGAGAACCAGTAAATATTAACAACACTCTTCAGGTCTACAAAGATATTTTCAGAAGCCAAGAAGAAGCTATTATTTCCGGATAATAAAGGTTAATTTTGCAAATACTTAAAATAATAATTATTATAATTCTTTCAATGTGAGCAGACGATATTGTTGAAGAAATGAAATTTTCAAAACCTGAAGGGCTATGTACAGTGTGCGACTTGTTCAATACTTGAAAATAATCTTACACAATATAAAAAAACTATTTAAAAACATAAAATTATTTTTAAAGATACAGGAAAACATATATTGAAGTTAAATTAATCCAGAGAAAGTCGACATAAAAATAGCATTTACTGTGAAGATCTAAAAAGGGGCAGGCATCACACTAGAAATCACTCAGCAAATGAACAGAATGAAGACCGGGAGATACTAGGGATGAATAGTACAAAAAGATTTAAAGGTGAAGGATGAAGTTGAAAGATCTATCAGAGATAGAAAAAGAAAGAGATGCAAAGGTGTAAAGATATCTGCATAATAATCGTATTTGCGCAAAAGCAGCGTTAATACTTTATGTAAAAGGAATATATACTGTGCTTACCTGCGTTATATCATCTTCGTGAGAATCTTTTATAGTCATAAGGGGAAAATCTGCCTTCCTGATATCCCTAAGGTGATATTATAGTGTCAGAATTCCCATTTAAAATTCCGATTCACCCACGATTATCCCAATCGTGCAAGCAGTTTCAAACATTTCTCGCACAACTGGGACAATTATATGTGAACAGTCTTGGCGTCAGTGTCAGCTTCTTACACTATTACAACGAGTTTCAACAATGAGTTGTCTAAACGATAATTGCTCCGATGAAGGGCTAACACTTGAAACACTAGTTTCTTACATTATTACAACAATGAGTTTCAACAATGAAACAAACGAAGATGAGAAGATGCGAAGGACCTGCCAATATCAAACCCAAATCTCCCATACACTCTGTGAAGACTAGCACCGTACCAACAAGCCTAACCAAACAACAGTTTCATCTGAAAATTATCAAGAACATCCTCTTGGGCATGTTCAAATCATATTTTCTTTCTTGACTATTATAGCCATATTTCCCACATAAATTCCAACTAACCAACTCACCACTTTGCCATGTCACCTTTTGCATTCCTCTGTGCTGGCTTTTTGTGTTCAATTACATTATCAATTACTGTTACTGTAATTGTTATAGTTGTTAAACTTGTTATTAATAAAACAACTCTTAAATTAAGTATTAGATTTCAGCTATTTTACTTTGATGAAGCCAGAAATAAAGTATTTTCACCTACAGTTCTTACCAAAGAAATATGCAAGCATCGTCATCAAGTTTTTCAGATCCAGCAGCAATTGTATCACTGGAGCAATTTACTGAACAGCAGGTGAAATGGGAGCTGTTGGGACCTGAACCAAAATGCAAAGAAACAGGTGAGTCATCTATTGATATAATTGTGATGATTAAAAGCTTTTGTTATCTTGGTGATGTGATTTCATGTGGAGGAGGGGTAGAATCGGCAGTAAAGGAAAGGATATCCTGTGCTTGGAGTAAATGGAGGGAATTGGCATGCTTGCTAGTAAAACATAGTATTCCACCAGTCAAGAGAAAAGAGTGAAGGTTTACTGTGCATGTGCGAGGCCTGTATTGCTGTATGCTGCGGAAACTTGAGCACTAACAGAAAGACTGGAAGGACTGCTAGTTAGTTGTGATCATAGAATGTTGAGATACATTTCAAGAGTAAGATGGTATGGCAGGATTACTAATGAAGAGGTCAGAAGAAGATGTGGGGTGGGGAACCTTGAATTTAGATTAAGGAAAATGAGGTTGAGATGGTTTAGTCATGTAAAATGTAGGGATGAAAATAGCATACTTAGGAGAGCAATAGAGCTGGAAGTGGAAGGTAGAAGCCCAGTAGGTAGGCCAAAGAAGACCTGGAGTAACATAGTGAAAGAAGACATGAGGAAGCTAAACATAGCAGAAGATATAGTAGAGGATAAAAAACAATGGAGGCAACTCATATCATGTCCAACCCCAGAAGTGAGAAACTAGGAACAATAAACAAAGAAGATGATGATGATGATGATGATGAAGAACATACTTTCCAATACTTTGATGGGACTTGTGCTTCCAGTTCTGATATCCCAACAACTACAACACAAAAATAATCATATATATCAACGAATTTTGCTAACCTACTGGGTAGGAATTTTCTTTATTTTTACAATTATCAGAACTCTTAATTATGGAACAAAGAACACGTTAGCTGTGTTAAAATAAAACTGGACACTTGGGGAATAGTTTGTCCTACTCAACTTTTTTGTGTGGCATAATATTATTGATGGAGAATGAGGAATATTTATCAAGTGAACATTTTGTAAAACTTTTGGATATCTGACGTAAAGCAGTAGGAAAAGATTTGACTAGTGTTACAAGTTTGAAAAGCATGTTTTTGGGGACAAAAACAAACTTTAAGCTGAATTGGTGTAACGATTTTTACAGACCTCTCAAGTTTCCCTGTTTTGCCAATTAAAGAGACATAGAAAACTCATGCTTTTTAAAACTTCTCGTGTTTATTATTATCAAGATAAAGCAATCTAAAATAACACTGAAATTTGTGTTATTAAATTCCAGGTTTTTATTCTTTTTTGCACAAAAAGTCATTCAACTAAAAAAACCAATTAATTTATAACTTGTATACAGTATATACACGTCAAGTCGCACGGTTTTCAACATAATCTCACATTTTAATGGTAAGCTATGATTCTGCAGGATTTTTGTGTCAAGGGGTTGAGAGGTCTGGTTTTATAAAATCTGCTTTAATATTGATCTGCTTTATTTGGTGTTGAACATGCATAAATGTGTGATGTCAGTAAATGCCACTGGATATCACTTTCAATAATGATGTGGGAAAATGTTTTAAAGCAAAAATTATATGTACCAAACCTTAAACAAGTACTTGAGGCTGCCCATAGCACTTGTGGTTTATTATGAAGAAACTCCAGCCCTGTAATATTCTGCGAGTGACCTGTGGATATAACAACACTTTCAAGTCAAATCTTTTTCACTTCATGAATCCTTGATTTGGTAAAAACTAATGAAATTTCTCATGTCACAAAAGAAAATTCCTTAACATTCCATGATTTTTAACACTGTTTGGACTACAATGTATTTCCTATTTGTCCAATTTTCTAAAGTCCTAAAGTCTGTAACAGCCCTGTTAAGAAGTAAGCAATTTAATAGCTTAGTACAGTACTACGTACAAAGACAAATAAATGTAAATGATCTTACTAAGAACAGCAATTTTTTCCAAGGAAGAATAAAAAATTGAACAGAAATAACAATGATGTCAGTGACTTAAAATACAAATTTTTATGTTGTTTTCATATCAAAGTTACCAATGAGTTACATATAAATATAAGTGAAATAATCTGATGTTTCGGCGTCATGCTGGTGCCATTCTCAAGGTACTAACGTAAATTATTCAGGTTAGAGAACTTAAACTAGGATGAATATTTAAATAACAATAGAAGCAGAGTTCTAAATTAGAAGAAAACTTTCGCACCTGTTGAGTCAGTTCAATGTTCAGTCCATTACTTACTTTTTAATTTAACAATTGGTGTAAAAGAGCCATACTTATAACATCTAATGGTACCATCTGAGCCTGAAAGTAAAAACAGGTTTTCTTGAAATAAACCATGAAGTCTCTCATATTTGCTGGAGTTTTATACATTTTAACCTCATCTCCTCTTCTGCATATTGCAGAAAACCTTCTTCATTTTAACTCTCAGATACTCCATAGGAGTGGCAGTGAGTTATAGCAGGGACTTTCTCATTTCCATAAAATTTTGGGAAAACAATAAAATCCTTCAGCTTGCTCTGCATGGTTTGTTTGTATATAAAGTGTCTCATTCCACAATGTTTACCAGTTTCTGGAAACTTGTTCTCCTTTTGTTTCTTGAGTTTGATTCTTTGATTCGTTTAGGAAATTGGTTTAATTGTTTGTTTGTTTTAATGCATATTCGATCAAAACTTTTAAGTCAAACTGAGAAAGCTGAGAAAAATCTGGGATAACACGCACTCTCACTCCTTGACAAGAATATTGAACCCTGTGGAGGATGCTAGTTTTGGTCTGAATTGTAGTTCTTCTGTGAGTATTCTTGAGTCGTCTCATTGAAACTTTTGATTTTTAAAATACTACTACATTAAAAAACTTATTAAAACCATAACAACTGAAAACGCACCCAGCTCCTAAACCATGCACCCCAAATTGAGACTAAAGTTTATGTTAAGCCTACTAATACTGGTTTACTTGTCCACTACCAGAGTTACGTTGACAACCGGTACAAACGGAGCTTATTATCAACTATGCTCGATCGCATGTACCGTTTGTCCTTTTCATGGCTTTATTTTTTGGAGGAGTGCGAGTGCTTGAAGTCTTTATTCTCACGTCTGGACTACCTTCACCACCTTATCAACTCCTCTATTAATACCTTTATCAACTCGAGAGTTGCTGACCAGCAGCCATTGCAGGCTTTGGGAAGATTGGCAGGAGATGATGTGACCCGAGTAGTCGTACCTGTTTAAAAGGACCAAGACTCCGCTAACATTGTTAAGATGCAGTTGAAAGACCTTAGCATTAAGCTCCAAACCACAATCCAGCCCGTATTTGTCAGTTGGAAAATTGGCCAAGACCTTAAAAAATGTGAGACCAAACCGCAGCTGGTTAATCAACAGTGCGTATCAGTTTAAATGTAACCTGTGTGATACAGGGAGCTATGTTGGCTACATGCGTGGATGGCCATAAAAGCACGTCATCTTCAGTATGCAAGCAATATGACAACGACCATGCGGGTGCTGTCCCTGAGGACCTCCTTGATTGTCTTGTCAATGAGATGCTTTACATCAAACAATTAACACCAAGTTTGAACGTGCAAATGGATTCTATCCGTGCTAAAGTACTTGTGTAGCCACCTCTGCTATGTAAATTAGTTATAACTCTTGAACTCGCATTTGTTAATTTTATTCTCATTTGTACCCTTGATAATGGTGTCATGAAGTCGCCGAAACGTCGGGAGATTATATCGCTTGTTTTTACTTGTCTATGAAAAGTTTTTTAAAGCTAATATAATATTCCTTATGTAACATTTTATGCTTTTACAGCGAATTTGTAGTTAATTTAATGAATAACTGTAATAAGAGATGATAAAAATTTAACGTAATTGTTGTTGTTTGACTCAAAAGCCAGGGGAAATGCCCGACACTGCCCCGTGCAACAACTTGGTTTTTTACACTATCTATACTCGGCTATAGATTGTGCTAGCAAGGGTATAGCATATAAGTTATGCAATGCTCTATTCTGGTCTAATGCTGCTATAATTATCCTTCCTTTTCCACAGGGCTACTTTTCTACCTTTTTGAAGACTTTGAAACATTAAGTCCAAATATTCAAATTAGGTTTTGTCAGTCGTTGTTCATTTTTGTTAGCTATGTATAAATTCGTATGTTGCTCATGCTTCGAGCTTCTTTTAAGAACGATTTTCAAGAACTGAAAAAACACAACTATTACCACAATAAAAGCTTCAAAGAAAATATGCGATATTTATTCAAATGCACATTCTCATGCAATTTATCTGCAGTTATGATAAAGTTGGCCCTAAAATCCCACGTTGGTAGCAGGTCCTTAACTTCCCTATGAATACTTTAGTTATGGTGAGCCTGGGTGTTAGCAGCCATAAGACAGCTGCATATTTTATTATAGTACAACTCCAGGCCTTACACCTGACAGGTTTCATCTTTCAGTTTCGATTTGGCCTTGTCAGAACAAACTACAATCCTGGCAAAAAGTGAATGAAACACCTAACACAAAATGCTAAAAATATTTTAAAACTCTACCCCCTAGACAATGTTGGTAAAAAAATCGATTTAAAATTCTGTACAAAAGTCAAAAGCTAGAGAATTGCGCAAAATGTAACAAAACGTTTTTTTGCGCTCAGCATTCCAACATTGTTGGGGGGAGGGGGTTACAAGCGGTGAAATGGTATATCTTGGAGAGTATTTCATTAGTTTCTGCCAAGATTGTAGCTAACAAATAGTTTCGAATTCGAGCACAAATTTTATAGTACTGCGTGCTAATACTATAACGAACCCAAAAGCAGAGATCTTACCAGCTGCGGTAACCACGCCGACTAATCAAAAACCAGTTTTAAACAAGCTAAACCAATTCTAACCTGATAACCTGATATGTGCTTGCAGACGGAAAAAGGTGTAAAGCGTACTGACTGACCAAAGATTATAAATAATTCAGATTTTTAAAATCATCATCATCATCATCAGGTCGAGACTAACCGGCTTTCCATGACACATTTCTTCCATCCTTCTCTGTCATTACAATGGATGGCATTTGGTGTTTCATAAAAATAAATTAGCATCCTGTATCTTCCATCAATTGATAATAGATACTAACTTCTGTCTTCCTTATCAAACCAAACTTATGGTTATATTCATAGATTATTGTACCAACCAATACAATGATGGCTAGGACGATGATTTTTAAATCATCGTGTATGGGGGCTTGTTTGAGACAAAGGATTCTGTTCACAAGTCTATAATAACCTAAGAAATGACCTTGCTCTCTTAAGAGCCCTTGTAGCTCAGTGGATAGAGCGTCCGCCCGATCAGTTTTCAAATGTCGTGGGTCCGTCAAAACCCGTCATGGGTTCAGATTTTTTTTCTGAGTAACGCTGCTTTGAAAAAGAAGACAGAAGTTAGTATTTATTCATTTCCTTCAAACCAATGCCCAAACTTATCATATTTACAAACAATTGATCAATGTATATGTCTTCTTTAGTCGCTCTGGAATCTGTTTGATATAACTGGGTCTCCAAAGTAACACATGTCCAACGTCAACAATTACCAGCCAACCACATTCTTTATTGATTTCTCTTTATTGGTAGGATGTTCTGTTTATGATTTGTTGAGAGGGTCCTGAAGGGGTAAAATGGGAATTGGAACTGGCAAGTTTTGCCCTGGGAAAATGGGGTTCAAGCCAAACCTTGACTGGGATTTGGTCACTGGGAATGGGAAAAAATGTTAATAATCATAAATGGGAATGGAATTTGAGAATTGCAAAGAGGGATTTGGAAAAAAAATTGCGAAATGGGATTGGTATCCCCTCCCCAATCTTCAGGACACCTCTGGAAAACAACAGAGGCGACAGGTTGTTCTGATAACAGTATTTCAACTTAAAGTTGAAAAGTAAGTTTATTTTTATCATTCAGTGAACAAGACGAGAAGACAGTTGATATTTAAGAGTTTGTTTAGTAGAGTGTTCTTTGCGTTTTGGTTATTTATGTTGCTTGCAATCATGAACAAGTTTGTCTCATATGCCACGCTCATAGCCATGACCGTCCCTACTTATTTTTATATATACAGTCGCCCGACCGACCCTTCAGGACTCTCTGTTTAGGGCAGCACGTAGCATTCTTGTGTATGCTCTGTTAATCTTCTTTTCTAGCTTTATTTTTAGTAACATAAATAAAAACGAATTGCCAATACAACGTAGAATTTGAAGTTTTATAACACAATATTTCGGCTTGCCATACTTTCCTTCATTAGGTAACTGATGAAGGCTAGTATGGCTAGCCGAAATATTGTGTTATAAAACTTCAAATTCTACCTTGTATTGGCTATTCTTTTTTATTCAGTATGTTTAAAACTTTGTGAGTCCAATTTGATCAACTAATTGATCCAACGTATACCGGCGGAATTGTTGTCCCGTGGTTATTCATTTAAAAGTTCATTTATTGTTAGTGTCTATGGCACGGTTCCTCAAAACCCAATTATTGCTAACCCAGGTTAAACTTTTTAATCCATGATCATGTTTCCTACCTTCTACTGCTTGCTTTGGGCTGGAATTTGGGATTTAGTTTGTTTCTTTTATTGGTAAAACTAAACAATGTTTTGTAACCATCATAAAAAATTGACTTATGAAAACATTACTCTTTGAACTTTGTCTTAATCCAAGATTAAGTTAATCGTAGTTTGAAGTGGGCCCCAGAATACTGACCCAATACACAAGAGCGGACTCTATTGCAGCCTGGAAGAACAGGAGACATCATCTGTTTTTATAAAGTGTGTTGTAATTGTTGCTATTTTTGGTTCTGTTTTAGTGTCTCGATCCGCATTGTTAACCAGCTTAGGGAAACTTATTCTTCTAAGTTTTTGCCATTTAAACAATTTTTACTTTGTAGCTATAGTTAATTTATAGCCTTATGAAAATTGGTTTAATTGTTTGCTATTATTATAACGCATTATATTGAGAATAGCGGAGGGGAAGTAACTGGGCTAACACTCTCACTTTTTGACAGGAATCTTGAACGAGTTGCCTGTGAAGGATGCTATAGTTTAATTTTGGTCTGATTTGTAGTTTTACTTATGCGGAGTATCCATGAGGCATAAGTCTTGTCACTGACACTTTTGTATGATTAAGCTATATTTTAAAAGCACTCTCTTTTCAAACGGCACACAAACCCTCGCGGCTATTCCTGTTTCTGAATGCTTCGCGGTTAATTGAAAAAAACATCAAAATATTTGAAAATATGCGAAAGGAGATTGCTATTGCGCTAATTCTTTACAATTATTCCAGTTTATGTTATAATATTGTTGTGTTCTTATTCTTCTTCCAAACCGAATTTTCTCGTTAGTTGTACATTGGCATGATTAAAATAATATCGCCTGCAAGAGTCGACAATGAGAAAAAACTGCAGGTTAAAAATATATTTATTTTTTATCAAAGATCTATACCAGTTTATTGATCTTGAAAAATTTATGCCAGTTGCTCTAACTGCCAAAAACTGAATGCATAAATGTAAAGCAAGTGATAGATCAAGTAATATTTTCAACAAGAACTCTTTCTTGTATTGAAAAAAGAATTAGAAGTGAATAAAATGAGAATACTAACTTGTTATTCTTTTAGATAACAGTTAGTATTTAGTCTTCACAAAATATTTAATTTTACAATTCTCGATGTTTTATTGAACTAGTACTTAGACGTTAAGTTATGCCCTTTGCTATCATTTGGCGATAGATTGGTATAAACTCTCGCTGGGTCTTTTCACGAATGTAACCAATAACTTAATTCAAAATTTATCATTAAAGTCATAGAATTTCGCTTGTCAATAACAAAAATATTAGAACCTGGCTTTGTTACACCTGTTCACAAAAAAATCCATGCACGCGCGGCAGTCAAAACATTTGACTATTTTGCGTATTTCCCATGAGTTTAGCTCGAGCTCTTTAGAGAACCCAAAACCCATAAACTTCTTTTGCTATGTAAGCTTTTTTCAAGAGTAAAATATGTTTTTTACAAGATCGACGATTAAAATTCAAATTTATGGCACAAAGATGTAATAGCTAGAAAAAAAAACATGAACAAACTTCCTGTTTTGTTCTAATACGCATCCCTTCCTCTAACTGCTTAACGTTTCGCTCTGTTTGCCTTTTGACATGTTTAATTTCAAAGATGCAAAACACAGCTTACAGTTCAGACTTTAAGTCAAGTTGTTTTTACAGCCGCTTTTTTAAGGATCAAAATAAACTTGAAATGCTCAAGAAGCGTTCCTTTATTAAGCAAATAGTATCATTTATCATTTAATAATCGATCGCCTGATGCTGTAATTCACACTTATAAATTTGTTTTGCATACCAGTCCGGGAACTAATGTATTCCCGTAGGCTTTTGGTGAAGAAAAAAAACGGCCGGTCTAGTCATATTCCATGGTCTTTGGAAGTTCCTGAACTCGACAAGGCGATCATCAGGCAACTGACAGTTCAAATTCACTTATTCATTCATAAACAGAAGAAATTAGGGATGTTACATTACGTGACGGCATTTGGAAAATATTTCAGATCGTTTATTTAGTAAATATTTCTTACTTCCTTTCATGATAAAGAGTTTTGCTTCAATCCTGAAAGTTTGTCGGCAATCGTGAAAATCGCTTAGGGTGTCATTAAGGGGGTGTTAAAAATAGCTCGTGTGACCCAACATGGAAACGAGGCTGGAAAGTGTTAAACGATCATAACTTTTTTATTAATGGACCAATTATAACCAAGATCATCAAAATCAAAATACCAAGAGTGATACTATGATGCAAAAGGATTAGTTTTGTTCATTGCGGGTGATTAAATGATCTGCCCTTATTAGGTGATATAGCCTTACGCATTACAGTAAAGAATAAAGGTGTTTGCGATAATAGAACTTTTGGTCGTTTGAGTACAATGTAATATGCCTCCGATCCTTGTTTTACTTTAACCCCAGCAGAATTGCTAACCTTGTTTCATGCTAGATAGAGTGCGTGGCTCCTTCAATTAAAAACTTAAAACATGCTTGCTTTTGAGCTTCCTTCCTACCACAATGGGTGAGTTTGATGCATCTCTTTATCTTTTCATCGACGTGATAAGAACTTACAATTATCAGCCTCGTTTTCATTCCACAGACCCACCTTACCCCATTGATAACCTAAAACCATCCAACAGCTTTATAGCCTCTCACTTGCTAATGGTGATAATTTTAAAGGGGCTAATAGCTACGTTCAGATTTCAGCCTCGTTTTCGTGCTAAACAGACCACGTCATTTCCCAATTTTCCCGGCTAGACAGCATCACACTTACTATTACTGGTGATTTTGGTTACATTTGGTCAACTTGGAGAGACGTTAGGCCTGCTATTTGCTTTGAGCCTCTTTTTCATAATAGCGCAAATGACCAAATGACCAAAACTAATTCTTTGCCATCATAGCATCGCACTTGGTGATTTTGGTTTGCAATTGGTCCATTATAATAGAACAGTTATGGTTATTTAACACTTTCCAACCTCGTTTCCAAGTTGGATCACACGAGTAATTTTTAGCACTCCCTTAAGTACACCCTACTCGGTTTTCACGATTACCGACAAACCTTTTCGGGTTCAGGAATATTTAAAGGCCAGACTAGTCGCTTGCTTTCTTCATCAAAAGCCCACGGGAAATGTTTTAACGACATACGCGGCTTTCGGACTATACATCGCAAATGCAACTTGCTTTTTTTTCCAAAAAGAAACTTAAACTTTCAGCTACATAAGAAATATCTTTATACACGTTTTTTAGAGAATTGCGCCACATATTTTTCTTTTTGCAATTGTTGAAGACTACAAGAACATATTGTTTTTACTATGGACTTGTCAGTGAATATTCTTTGATACGCCTCAGTGTAATATGGACTTAAAGTCGTTTGAAATTTTCTATTTAACGGCGCTGCAAGCATTGTAAGAAGCTTTTGTTTCAAGCGTCAGACCTTCGCCAGTGGAAGTTGAAGCATATAACTCAAACAAAGGGATGACGCTCGAAACGCCAAAGTTACTTAAGCTAGGCGATTGCATGCTTAACATTTCCAACCTTCTGTTGTCTTAATTACACCTGCTATTCTGCTTTGCGTTTATAATGAAAAAAGAACTTTTCAGTTTAATTTAGGACTGAGCTAAATGAATCCACCAAGTGACGCGTGCCGATATAATGGAATAAAATGACCTGCTCTCCCAGTTGTGGCTTGATATATGTCAGAGTGCCGCACCGATTTCCCAGGGGTCACGAAAAAGATTACAAAAACTAAAAACAATTTGTTTTAAAAATTGAGATCTATTAGGAAATACGCAACAAGCAGCTATTTCATGGAGTCAAAACAACTTGAAATCGTTTGTTTAAAAGTGATTAAAAACCTGCTTTTTGTTTTTAGTTAACTCAAATTTCCGCTCTCCTTGTCCATGGCAAGTTCACAGCTTAATGTGCTCCAGGCAATTTTTAGTGACGTTAATCAACTAAAACTGTTTTACTACGAAACTGTTTGCTATTGGTAGATTTATGTTATTAAAGGAGGCTGCAATAAAGTGATGTTATTCTTTTCCAGATTAGTTTTCATATCAGTAATCAAGAAGTGAAATTCACTACTTAATACTCTTTATATACATTCTTCAAATGAAGGGACGTGAAGTTAAAATTACACTCTTTCTCTCTGCTATTCTCTTTCATCTAATTCTTTATCCATCAGCAAACGGCTTTGGAATGGGTAACACCAACGTCGACGGGAAGGTAGTTTTTACGCTTTTGTTGGATTATATTAATAGTATTAGTGACAAAGCTTTCATAGTATTTCGGCTGTTTGTATTTAGCTGTTTCCCTATCTTACTTCCTTAGGGCTCAGTTATGATGAAAAGCAGTATATTTTGGGCTAAAATCGTGAATGATCAAAAAGAGTTAAGCATGTGACTACCCTCAGTTCTTCATCTAGTATCAAATGCAATTTTAATTTTTTCACCTAATGATTATAAATGGAAACGGTTTAACATTAACAAAAAGATATTTGAGAGTACTTTGCTTAAAATTATATGTTCACTGAATAAATCCTACATCTAGAGCAACTAGTATAAGTGATTCACTTAGTTGTCTTCTGTCAATGAATTCTTATCAAGCAATAATTCGGTTTTAAATTAAGAAATTCATCGATCAAACTTAAAACATTTTAAAAACGAAAAAACATTTTTAATGGGAAAGACTTTTAAAAGAAACGATAACATAATCAAAACGTTTTAGGAAAGTTTAGATGTTTTTTTTTTTAATTTCCCATTTTAGAAAAGAACCGGATCTGTGTTTATGAAGAGAGGAGAAGAAAGAAGTACAAAACAGAACTTTAACAATGAACAAATGGAAGAGGATCCTTTCCTAGATTTACCTTATAACCAGTGGAGGCGTTGGAAGACAAAAACTTCTGTGTAAAAAATTTAGTTTAAAACTAATATAAAACAGTGAACCTTTATTTAAACAAAAAACATTCCGAATGAACAAAAATCTTTGAGATACGGAAAAATCTTGGAGAAAAAAACTTTGTGAAATAAACTCAAGCATAATGAAAATCTTGTGAGCTAGTAATAACCTACACGTGAGTAATTTTGCAACGTCACATAAGTCATAAATAACAGTAACAATAAATGTTCAAAACCAAACGTATTCGTGTGTCATACTTGTAACAATCTATAATATATTTACAAGGTCCTTTATGTGTAACAAGCTGTCTTGGGAAAGTTTTCTGTTCTTTGTTAAATTATTAAATGAATGTGTAAATCCTTTCATTCTCCCAAGGGGTGATAAGCTAAGCTGTTTAATGTATGCAGATGACTTAATAATTTTGTCACAAACTGCAGTAGGTTTACAAAATAGTCTTGATATTCTTTTAAAATTCTGTTCAAAATGGGGTCTTTCTGTAAATTTATAAGTAAAACCAAAACAATGGTTTTCCTAAAGAAAAACAAACTAGCAAATAGGTACACCTTCAAATACACCCAGTAATGCATTACCTTGTTGAAAATGTTTCTCATTACACTTACCTTGGAATTGAATTCTCTGGTTCCGGTGACTTTACGAAGGGAACTGATATCTTAAGTAGTAAGGCCAAAAATGCACTAGCTGCCTTAAGGAAAAAATTGTCAATAGAAAAGCTTCCACTCACTATTGTTTAACAGACTTTTTATGCCTTTTGCTTGCCAATTTTTACGTATGCATCTGAAGTATGGGGAGTATATATCATTAAAAGATGACTTTAGTTATTGGGACAAACATAATATAGAGAAAACACGTTGCTTAGAGTAAATAAAAAGGCCTCTAGTACTGGTTGTGGAGCGGAAATGGGTTGCTTTCCAGTTAAAATAGATATTGATATGAAAATACTTAAATACTGGATTCACTTAGACTTCTTAGAAGATAGTAATTTTGTAAAACATGCCTTCATTATGTCTAAAACCCTAAATGATACTGGACATAAAAGTTTTCATTCATGTATTCGAGGATTATTGGACAAAGTTGGTAGACCAATGTTGGACTATGCAGAGGACTATGTCAGGTTTGTAGCAGTGAATTGGTCTACCAAAATTGGTTTTATTGCTACAAAACAATATTAACGATGAGTTGTAAAACATTCAATGCTGGCTTTGTGCGAGCAAAGTCTCTCTCAACATAGCCAAATCAAAGCTTGCAATTTTCCAACCTCCACGACGAAAACTAGCATTCGAATGTCAGTTATGTCTATACACCGCTTCCGAAAAATAACTGCATCAAATACCTTGGTATTATAATTGTGCCAACTTAAATTGGAAGCCCCAGATTGAATGTATTTCAAAAAAGACAAAAAGATGTGCTGGCATGTTGTTACAAGTTCGCTATTATGTTGACATTGCAATCCTTCTAAATTTATATTATGCATTAATTTACCCTTTTCTAATATATGGTATAATTGTATGGGGTAACACATACCCCTCAACAATTGAACCTGTTTATATACTTCAGATGAAGGCTGTCAGAAAATTATCATTACATTTTCAAGATTTGATTAACACTCAAACCCACTGTTCAAAATACTTTTCTTGTTTCACAAGATTGAAAAAAATCATTAAATGCTTTAGGAAGACGGTTATTATAATATTGGTGCATAAAAATAATTGTGTAAAGTTTAACTATATCTAGCAATTTTAACAAGTTGAGTTTCTTAAAAATTGGTGACGTGTGAGATTGAAAATGAGAAAAAGTAATAATTCTAACAGCTTTTTTCTGTAAGGTTATTAAAGTATCTATATGGCCAAAATTTTTTGTTTCGGTTTTTGTTTTCCAGAATGCTTAGATGAGTATTCTGAAAAAATTTTTTTGATTCCTTCATATTTTTGCCACAAAATCGTGCTTTAAAGTACCCGCGTCAGCCACGCCCAACGAAGATGACCGGGAGTTGCTAAGTCTGGTTCAAGAACAGGCCATGACGTCACTTCAGGGATCGTCGACTCTTCATTTCAGTGTTTCATTGTTTTTCCATACAAAATCAATCATTTTTTTGCGTAAATAATCCGGAAAATGATCGAGTTTGTATGGAAATACAATGAAACATTGAAATAAACTGGCGGGGAGAGTAGACGCATTCCTGAAGTGACGTCACAGCCTGTTCTGGACCCAGACTTAGCAACTCCCGGGCATTTTTGTTGGGCGTGCACGTGAAAACTTATAATTAAAAGCTCAATTTTGTGGCGAAAATGTGACGGAATCACAAAAATGTTTTTAAAATACTCTTCTATGCATTCTAGAGATACAAAAACCGAAAAATTTTTTTGGTAATATAAACACTTTAATGGATTTAAGTTAGTTATGTAGGTATTGCCCCATATTATGATACCATACGTGATGTATAGGAAAATTAGTGAGAATTAATGAATAGTAAATCTGAATCAGTAAATAGATGCGTCTAATCATGAATTGTCCCGTGAACAATGACGTCACCACTTACCCTGTATATTTGAGAAGACAACTTACTTTTCATTTTTATAAATATAATCTTACCGTAAGTAAGTAATAAAAATACCCACTATTACATAACTCATAATGAGGCCTATATACGACTCCTTATTATGGCTGCAAGTATTCAGAATTAGTACGAGTGTGCTTTTTATGTTTGTGATCTAATTTATGGTTTTATTTTGAGATTTTCAAGAAAAATTACCATCGACACGACACTAGAAGAACTATGACGCCAAGTTTAGTCCAGTTAAAGTCTCGCATGTTCCTTGAGTATCAAAAAATTTGACTAATTTTAAAACCTTATTACCATTCGTCAGCCTGAATGTTTGATTTGGCAATTGGTAAACATATATTTCAGTCGGTGAATAGGTTTGATATAATCCAGATATTTTCTAGCGTCTCTCAATTACCGTATTTATTCGATTTAGCGCCCAACCTCGAATAAACGCCCACCCAAAAAGTGAAAAAAGTTAATTAGCGCTCAGCCTCGAATAAGTGCCCACCTCGAATAAACGCCCACCCAAAAGGTGAAAAAAGTTAATTAGCACCCAACCTCGAATTAGCACCCACCTTGACCAAGCGCCTACCCAAAAATTAAAAAAGGTTAATTAGCTCCCAGCCTCGAATAAGCGCCCACCCCCTCCCCCCAAAAAAAGCTAATAAAAAGAAAAAAGAAAGCAATTCGACCCTCATAGTGAAGTGTACAAGAGATGTGTTGATTATTTCATTTCCGCAGTGGCTTACAATGGATAATACCGTCCGACAGCCTATTAGAACGCTGGGATCCTCAATCTTTCAATAGCCATTTCTATGTGGGCACATCGAGGACACGCAATGAGAGTGAAATTGATTATCCTGAGTGAGGAGTGAAAATAGTTAAGCCCTTTTCATTGTTATGTTCACGCAAAATAAAGTTCCTACTTGCTGAAAATTGTGAAAAGTTAATTAGTTTCAGCTTCGAATTAGCTCCCACTTCGAATAAGAGCCCACCCAAAAAGGCCAAAAAATTTAATTAGCGCTCAGGACGTTAATTCGAATAAATACGGTATATTGCATCGGAGATAAGAATGTTGGTTAATATCACTTAATATCTTGTTAGGGGAACGCATGCTCTTTGATGTGGAGAATCGTTTAAGAATGAGATAAAATTTCTCTGGATATTGCATTTAGTGATCAGGTAAAAAATAATATGGCTGATATTCTTTCAGCATGCAAAGTATTTTAACCGTTGGATGCGTGTTTTCATTTATTGTAACCACCTAACAATTTTGAGGTTAAAAAGATAATCTAATATACCAAATTAATTAGTTGTAAGTTTAAATTTTTTCTTGCATATTTGGCTTTGCGTTTCTGCGTTTTTGTCGTAAAGTTTGTCGTAACACAGTGAGCTAGGACAACAAACAACAACGACCGTAAATATTAGAGCTTCACCTACTGTACACCTGCCAGCATTAATCACACGTAAAACGGGTTCGGCACGTTCGGACTTCTAACAAGTGACCTTCACATTACAAACAGTTTTAATCTTTGTTTCCCTTCAAGTATGAACAATTACCCGGTAATTAGTTCACAATTGTGCTGTTGACAAAGCTCTCACAAAGGCGGGGTAAATTTTGGATACAAATATAAAATTGAAAACAACTTCTTCCGTTCTCATCGGCCGGGCATATAACTCTATATCATTCTTTTCTGAATACTAATATTCAAAAAAGAGCTATGAAATAATTCTTTTTTCTTGATAATTGCGTTAGTTAACGTCGAAACGTCGGTACATTTTTTTTATCCTTGAAATTTTAAAACTTTACTATGCTAACATTTTACGAATTTTAAAAACTTTCTTGTGTTAAAGTTCTGGGCTCAAAGTGCAGTCCATTAATGCGATGTCAGTATTTACAAACCTTTTTGGATGTTTTTTACACTAACTTCTTTTACGAAAGATTTGATGGGAAGAGCGAAGCACTCAGTGATGGCTGATGGCTTGAATAAAATACATTTGTTATAAATAACGTTTCGGCCGTTCGGGTTCATCAGTTAAAAATTTAAAAATGGTTCAAAATACATGGTCCAGCTAAAAACCGTTATAAATACTATTACCTAAGGTACGTGTGAAAAAATATGCTAAAAATAACTACCTTAATTGTATTGTTTTCTATTTACAGAATTTGTTCACAACGCTTATTTAATCCATAAGGAGCGAGTGTAAAAACTGAGCAGTCCAGTAGGCTTCCCTATTGGTGAGGGTCTCTTCTATGTTGTGACAAGCGTGGGTTAATGTTTCAATGCATATAAATGAAAAATCTAAAAGATTGCGAGGGCTACTGTTGAAATGTGTGGCAACCTCGCACGTACGCTTATTATTTTTCACATGTGACTTATGGTTACGAAATCTGACCTTAAAGGAAGTGGTGGTAGAACCTACATATTGTAAAGAGCATTTGTTACAAGATGCCAAGTATACTACATTCCTGGAATTACAAAATAATCGTTCCTTAATGTGATATGTTTTACCGGTGACAAAACGTGAAAGAAACAGACTCTAAAAGATAATTGCGACATAAGCCACACTTTTTGTGGCACTTAAAACAGCCAGATTGAGTATAGTCTCTTGGTTAATAGTGGTCCTGTGTGATTTATATTTAGAGGGTGCTAGAAGTTCTTTTAAATTTTCGGGTCTTCTGTAAGCTGAAATGACACGACCATCAGGGAAAATTTCTCGCATGAGTGACGTAGAATGCAATATTTGTAAATTATTTCTGATAATGCCTGCAATGTTCGGTAGATTGGGATAGTAATTAATGATTAAGGGAACAACTTTACGCTTATTTCTCTTTCTGTTCTTAGATTCAAGAAGAGTTAGTACGGTTCATGGCAGCAACCTGACATTAAGTTGGCTATTAATAAGAGAAATACTGTAACGTTGTTGAATTAAATAAGATTTGTATTCAGAGTTTCTCTTATCAAGAAAATCAGGAGGAACAATTGCGTTTAACTCTAAAGTGCGACATTATACGGGATGGTCTTCTTTCAATGCGAAGGATGGGCACTAGATTGCGCTAGATAGAGTCATGGCTATCAGTGGGCTTGGAAAAGATGTCGGTTTCAATATAACCATCCTTGAGGTGCAGGGTTAAATCTAGAACATTGAGCTCCTTTTTGGAAAAGACTAAAGTAAATTTTATGGTGGGATATAAATAATTGATAATATCCATAAATTCCTGAAGTTTTTCTTGGCCATGCATCCAGATATCAATGACGTCGTCTCTGCATGTAGAGCCACCAGAAGGAAGGGTGAATGTTACCCCCTGTTTTGGCTAAATGATTAATGTGGCCTGCATAACTGCAGGCATTTCTAGGGCCCATGGCTGTGCCATGACATTGCAAATAATGATTATCGCCAAATTGTGAATTATTATGTTGCAGACATAGCTCAACAGCCTCTAAAATGCATTCAGTGAAAGCTAAGTGGGTGGTACGAGAATCCAGCACAAATTTAACAGCTAAAAGACCTAGTGTATTGTCAATGTTAGGAAACAAGGACACTAAATCCCAAGACACTAAAAGTGTATGAGGTGGTAAAGGGCCGAGAGTGTGGTTAATGTATCGTATTTTAGTAAGCAAATGAGTGGTGTCCTTGATAAAAGAAGGGAGACCTTCAGCCAAAGGCTTTAAGTTAAACTCAGTAAAAAAGGAAAGTCTTTCAATAGCAGTACCACAGCAAGACGTGATGAGTCGAAGAGGGTTGTTAGGTTTGTGATTTTTAACTTTAACATAAGCAACACCTGGTTTAGGGTTTATGGCACTAACCCATTCTGCTATTTCAGGACTGATATCACCTATTTCTAGCCACTTATTAGCCCAAGTTTTAACTAATGAAATATGGTTCTCACTAGGATCTGATGAAAGCTGACGATAATGCAAGGGGTTATTGAGCTGATTTAATATTTTATCAGAATAATCTGCTCTATCTATAAGATGACGAAACGAGAACCCTTGTCTTGAATACCAATGATGTGATTAAATTCCCCTCTACTTTCTTTGAGAGCAGATCTTTCTCTTTTCAATAACTTATCTCTGGGTTTCCTAAGATTACCTAGATTACAATACCATTTTTAACTTCCGAAAGGAAGAGTTCGAGTTCTGGGTGTTTAGATTTTGGCGGATTCCAAGTACTAGTGCGTGGAGGAAAAAACACCTCTTCAACCGCATTCCTCTTTTCAGTCGAGGAGTTACTTTTCTTGTTATTGTGAAAGTAAGCCTTGAGTCTTATACGGCGTTCAAATTTATCCCAGTCGTCTTGCATCTTGAGCCAATTTATGTCTTTAGGGAGTGGACAGAATGAAGAGCCTTTGCAAAGCAAGCAGCTCTGGGCTTCTGAAAGTTCCTTAGATAATAAATTGATGGGATCAAAATCTAAGGGTGGCGCGTTGGGGGTGTTAG
>JAOBBB020020811.1:0-15606 GCA_025331005.2 Zoanthus gigantus | reverse complement strand
CTTTAACCCTTTTAATATGAAATCTGAGTTCACCGTATTATTTTACCAACTTGAAGCAAGAATTTTTACAAATAAGAAATATTAAGATAATTTAGTACAGTAATTAAATTGGCAAAGTTTAAACATAATAGAATAGAAATCACAAAGAAGCTGTAACTGAAGAAGAATTTAAAAAGAGCTGAAACTTGAACTGTAAAGAAAATCTAACATCGTACCTTGTTTTAGAATTACTCATCAGGCCTTCGGGAAGTAAGTTCAGTATTTCAATGAAAAATTTAAAAAAATTGTAAATTAAATTAAATAAAATTGTAAATTAAAAAAAATTTTAATTAAATCAATTACGTGATCGATTTAAACTAATCGCGTGCGTGGGCGGATTTTGTAGAGTAAGCGAAGGTGCAAAATTAAAACAAGTTAGCAAATGTGAAAGAGAAACCTGTAAAAACTAACCAACTTAGCTATGAAGTCATTTAAAACATCAGTCGAACCTCGATTATCCGGACTATTTGATTATCCGGATTTTTTTCTCTGGTCCCGTTTTTCCATGAATATATTAATTAGTTGCCATCTTGAAAATTTGAAGTTGCAAATTGACCGATTAAATCCTTTTAAAAGACTTTCGAAACAGCGTATTATCTTTGTTCGGAAGTGGGACGAGAAGGTTTTGAAGCAAACAAGTATGCTTGAACATTTTAGAGTGTTACGAATATCTGAACAAAAAGCAAATATTTGTATAAATACATAGAGTGTGTAAATTTCATGATTAAAATGTTTCTTTGCTGTTCATATGTTATTTACACTTGTATCATTAATATTCATTTTTTCGATTATCCCCACTCTCGATTATCTGGACTATTTACCAAGGTCCCCATGAGTCCGGATAATCGAGTTTTATTGTAATAGTTTACACTTTGGTATATAATCTCCACAAGAGGGACTAGTTTGCCACTTGCAAGCCAAAAATAATTATTGTCATAGTTGAGAACTACAATAACTATCAAAGAAGTGGTAGCATTTTCATAACTTGTTGTCTTCCAAATATGTTTCAGGCAAATCTTGTCATCTCAGTCATGGCCAGGGAAAATGTCAATAAAACAGCCACGAACTGAGATACCGTCCAATGGTATTACGAACTTTGGGTCTTTCCCAGGACAAAATATCTGGTCAGCAGATTCCCAACATAACAACAGCCCACCATTGTCCCCCCTGGACTTGTCACCTTCCAGTCTAGGAAGTTCATCCCTAGAAAACACTCCTAATTTTCATCACAAGACTGCAAAACATGCCAAGAAGTCTTCACCACTTAACTCTACCACTGATTCATCTGGTACTTCTTCTCCAGTTGTTAATGGCTATGCTGATGATGTGTCACCATACTCGTCACCGACTGATCAGTCACTTGGTTCATATGGAGCTCTCTCACCATCAGTGTTTGTTCCTGTTCAGAAACCATTTCAATTAGCCAATGGTAATGCTAGACATCAGCATTCATTTGAATCTGGATATATCAGTGCTTCCAACAATGGTCACCATCCACAATCACAAGTATCACCTAGTTCTAGCAAGGGATACTTGATTGCATCACCGCCTAAAATGCATGCTCCATACACTCTGCCTTTCTCGGAGGTTAGCTCATACAACAGCTCCCCAAGCATTTCACCTTCATCTCCCCCAGCAACTTACGAGAAGTTTATTAGGAGAGACGTCATTCATGACCAAAGTAAAGCAAACCATGGCACTCGAAAGGAGCCTGTTATTCAACCAAGCTCTAACTCTAGAGATGCTAATGTAAAAGATGCTGTGCGAAATCGCAGCCCTCTTACAACTGAGCTGCATCTATGTTTGGAAGAGTGTTATGAACAGCTTAGGTTACTGGAAAAAGATCGAAGAACGGTAGGTTCAATACTAAACAGCAAAAAAAGTAATTGCTAAATGCTAATTTAATTACAGTCTTAAAGAATTCCCTTTTAATTTATCCCATTATAAATTTGTTTTTTTTACTGAATGTTTTATGATTTTAATTTGAGTTTAGGGAAGTCATATCTTTCTTATCATCTACAAACAGCTAGTTTTGGCATTATTTTTGGTTTGATCATAAACAAATTCAATTTTTGTGACTCTCATTTCAGGCTTGAAATTTTAAAATTCTTTTATGAGCATCATTTACGATATGAGTACCATTTAATCTCATAGTTAACTTCTTTGAGTTCTGAAGATAATCTTAGTTTTGTTATTAGTAAAATGACAGCATCATAAGTGTTTTCGTTTTAAAATTTGAACCATCCATATTGCTTCAGTGCGTTTCCTCTTCTAAAATATTGCTTTATGGACGCAATCATTTCTCAATGAAAGTATATTGCAATTTAGAAATTGAACGAGGATTTTTGTTGCGTATGAAAGTAAGACATTGATTTTTTAAATATACATGTGTTCTTTCATTTATTAAAGTGTATATGACAGACTTTTTTCTTTTTTTTGTTTATTTATTTACGCAAAAAAGGAACATCGTTTTGAAAATGACGGAAAAAGTATTTCCATTATTTTTAGCGCTTGAAAGATGCTAAAAAATTGTAGCTGGGACTGGGCACGATTGTGGTCGTGAAGTCAGTTGATTTGCAGAAATGTATGCCTGGTTGCTTAGCCACTTGCTTCGTCTCTTGGTTTACTTTAAGTTCTGCTTTAAAGCTGCACTTAAATACTCTTAATAAATTTTATAAATGTCAAGTAAATCTGATTACAGCGAGATTTCTAGTTCTGTAAAAAGGTTTTTTCTTTGTTGTGTTTTGCAAACTAACTGACGTCAAAAGTGACCTTTTGGCAGTGCCGAAATTTTGAGTATTTAAAGAAAGAGAAAAAAAGGTTAAGACGATTAAGCTTAAAAATTTGAAACCTTTTTTTAACACTGTGGGCTAATAAAATAAGAAAAAAAAAATCTGTCATATACGCTTTAAGTAAACTAAAAGTAAGCAACAGGTTTACCTCTCAAACTTTTACAGGCTATTGCATTACTTTTGAATGGATTTTTACGAAAGCCCATTTGAACAAAGAGAAAAGCATTTAAAAAATATCTAAGGAACAAGACCTCTGAAAAATTCTTATATCAGAATTCTTATATCATTTCAGTGAAATACCACCTAAGCATTTAAATGTCTGTTTTTTCCAGATGTCTTTTGCCCTCTTCCGCATGGCTTGCTTGATATTATTGTCTGAAGGCTACCTGTCTCGAGTAGCCCTTATGGTTATATACAGGTGGCCTGCACTTAGATATTTGTTGACGTAATCTTCACTTAATTAGGGTTATGTTAATTATTGAGTGTTAATAAATTGTTGTTGTTGTTGTTGTTGAAAGCTTATTGTTCAAAGTTACTCAATCTTAGCTAAACGTTGATTTGTCGTTGGCACTTTGCCGTTAGTTACTTCAAGGAAATTGAACATTTTCTGTTGACTGTAACTCGCTTTTGAAAAATGACTATTGTTAACTCACAAACGTTTTTGAAAAATGAGGACCTATAGGCCTTAATCTAAGGTAATGTAATTGTGATAATTTTGAAACTGTTGATGCTCTTCTGTATTGGTTGTACTTGAGGCAATGGATTTGAAATATAGGTTTTTTTAGCCTTTTTAAAAGTTTTTTTTTAAAACTTTACAGCTTTTCATTAAGCTCCCAACTTTGACAGCAATGAATCTAATGTTAAATTTCCCATAGTTTGCACGTACACGTGGTAGGGAAAAGTCATTTGTATTATATCTGATTTCACTGTTAACTTTATTTGTTGTGTTAATATATTCGGCACAAGTTTAGGCTACAAAGGAGCCTCTTGTTTTAATAATAATTAAAAAGGGCTTGTTATCTGTTTGTGTTGATACCACCCGATTGTTTTGTTTGTTTTTAATTGAGATGCAGTTCCTCCAGATACTAATTAGCATATATAGTTAAAATACAAATTTACGTCATTGGATAAGCTTCTAATTGCCGATTTTCGGATCAAGTGATTCATTAGCTGGCAAGCAGGGTCAAGAGAGTTATCAGCCAAGATGGCAGCAGAAGCAAACACTACCGAAAAACCAGGTCAGTATTTAACTATCTTCATTCATTAGGTACTCATATACATCAACGAAAGTTAAACAGTATTGTCAAGGTTGTGATGTTGCAGCAATATAATAGCCGCATGAACAGTTTCGATAAAACCAGTGGTCAAAACACAGTTTACATGCAATCTCAATACTCCTGCGGCCCTATTTTCGCAGCGAAATTCAATTTATACCGCTTTAACTATTAGTTTACTACCATTTACTGTTGTTTTTTAATTTTTCGGTCATTTGAGTTAAGTATATAAACAACAAAGATAGGAATCCCATTTGATTACAGTTTAAAAATTAAAATATAAACAAAGCTTAAGTATTAAGGTGTAGTAATAATTGAAATGTTAAAAATTAAACATTTTGGTAATTCCCTTGGACCGAATTGAGCAACAAAGATTTGAAAACAAAAACTAATTCTGAATTTTTATTAATAGTCGAAGCAACGCTTATTGACAGATATCACAGCCGAGAAAACCTTGTCTGTGCGATCGGGGTCTCTGGAGGTTGTTCAAGTAAAGCGGGCAAAGAATTTGTCAACCTGACCAACGCAAGCAGTCGACGCTTGCTATTTTCTCATCTGAAAATCGTTTTTCAAAAAAAATATGCATCTGTTTTCGGGGGAAAACATATTTCGGTAGTAAAAATTGCGAGGGAAACCATTTAACAACAAGTTCAAGCTTAAACCAAAGTCAAAATCTTACAGCTCGTAATGAGTGACTGGGTTTCAAATGATTTATAAAATCTGGTTGGTAAAGTCACTAAGACACATCTACAGCGCTTTGAAATGTTGACTTTTGTTGATATATACGAATAAGTAATGAAGATAGGTAAATAGTAATCTGGTTCGGGCAGTCTTGATTTCCACTGCCATCTCAACTGATCTTGCTTGCCAACCAGTGAATCACTTGACCCGTTAGTAAAGTCGCCTATTGACAAAAATTGGTACAGCATTGGCACGCACCACACTGTAGTTTCCACTGTTTCTCAAAAGGCAGAAGCAGAGATATCGTATCTGTGGAATGGACGGAGACTATCAAACCCTGGTAACAGTATGAATCTGCGGCTGCCACCTAACCCCTCCAGGATTGACAAGTTAATTGTGGATCAGTTCAGGGAGCAAGCAAAGGTAAGTAGCATAGTTAAGACAAAATTTGTTAATTTATTTTATTACATCGGTGATGCAATTTGTTTGATATGGTCTTATTATTTGCAACTAGACGCATAACATGCGTGAACTCGGGCTTTTCTTTAGGTCTTAGTTCGATCATAAATTTAGTTCCGAAAACTGTTAACGGCAGCTGAGAAAGATAACCTGCAACACTTCCATCACTGTCGGAGAATCTTTAATCAAGCCAGCTGACGCTGTGCGAGATCTGGGGGCGTGGTTTGATCAAAACTTATCCATAAACACTCACGTACGCAGTATTTCTGCATCTGCATTTTTCTACCTCTACAACATTCGTCACATCAAAAAATTTCTCAGCCGTGAACATACATTCATTCATTCATGCATTCATCACCAGCCGCCTGAAGCGGTCAGTGGCTAGCAATGGCGGCGGACGTGAAATCAATTGATGCTCCGTATATGTTATAATTTGTTTAAATTCTCGATGTTTTTCGTTTTTTATTTTGTTTATTGTATTTGTAATAATCGGCACCGTAGATGAAGAGATGGAGCAGATATTGGAGCGGTTATTTAGGAGGAAACTTGCATCATTCGAAGAATCTCTGCAGTTCCTTGATAAATACGAGAAGCTACTAGGCAAAGTAACGAAACTTGAGGAGGAAAATAAGTTTTTGAGGGTGGAAAATAGAACTTTAAGAAATTAATTGATGTCTATTGTGACAACCAGAAACTTTAGAATAATACATTGAAGTCACAAATTAATACAATTGTGAATGTCACAAAGAACCATGAGGCTATTTTGGACGAACTTGAACAGTACTCACGCAGGTAATGTGTCGAAATCAAGGGAATACCGATGAATGAAGATGAGGATACTAATGATATTGTCTGTCAAGTCGCTGAGCTAATGGCTATACATTCAAGTAATAGACGCGGACATCTGTGTTAGCCACAGATTGCTGCCAGGCAAACCTTGGACGGACAACAATGGTGTTCTACATCAACCTGATCCTCCTATAATCATCGCAAAATTTATCAGAAGAGATCTTGACACTGATCTGCATCGGCCACGCTACAAACTTAAAGGCAAAACTACAAAGGACATTAATCTAGACTCATCGCAAACCAGAGCCGGATATAGCATATACATCCAGGAAAGCCTGACACCAACAAGAAAGAAGCTCTTCAGATCTTGCCTGAAGGTCAAGAAAGAATTGGATTACAATTCTATTTCCACCTCGAACTGTCGCACCTACATGAAGAAATTCAGGTCAAGCCAACCTATTTGTATTAAGAACACGAGCGATCTTGCTAAACACAGAGATTCCTACAGGAAAGACCAGGGATAAGTCATTGAACGATACATTTGACAGGCAAACAAATGAGATAAGTAGAGTCTCCATCATTGCTATCACTGACTTTTTATTAATTTGCATATTTCAAAAAATAAATATTGTACTACAAATTTTTTATGGCAAACTAAATGTAGATGCTGTAAAAAGCCTGTCAAAGACAATGGTAGAGCTATTGAATGTGATATTAATGGTACAATTTAAAATGCACTGTTTTCTCCATTAGGGAATATAATTGTATTTCCAGATCAAATGACCTGTGGATATGTCTTAGCTGTGCTTCTGACATATATCCATTCCACTCATTAGAATATAATGACTTAATTGAGCTATCTTTCAACTCAAATATAGAATGTCACTGTTCAAATAGAATTGCAAAACTTAAGCTAGATACTTTGCCTTGTTTTGACATAATGACAACAATTGATAAGAATTTAAACTTGTCAAACACTGACGCAGACCTACAACTACCAGTAGCAACTAATTTTAATTGTTACTCAACACATGTTTTTCATTCCAATAAAGGTGCTCAATCTTTTTCAAGTAAGACTTTCTCAGCTTTCCATCATAATATAAGGAGTATTGAAGCGAATTCTGATTCTCTTCATCAGTTATTGATTGACTTGAATAAATCATTTTCAATAATTGGTTTATCTGAAACCAAGATAAGACATGATAAAGACCAAATTTTAAATACCAACATGACAGGTTATCACTTCCTGTCACAGCCAACACTCTCAGAAGCTTGGGATGTTGGGATATTTATTAAGGATAATTTATCATACATTCAAAGGAGTGAATTTTGTTGCTCTGTTCAAGAATTTGAATCATTATTTGTTGAAATTGAAATCCCAAATCAGCACAATATTATTTGTGGTGTAATCTATAGACATCCAAAAACACAATTAGAAAATATGCTAGATTTTATTAACAATGCTCTGAACAAAATTAACAAAGAAAACAAATATTGCTTGCTGCTTGGTGACTTTAATATTGACTTAAGTTTGATTCACACCCAGGAACTGATTACTTTATTAATACTCTAGGATCATTCTTATTCCATCCACATATACTCAAACCAACTAGAATCACACATCACTCTGCGACCCTGATTGACAATATTTTTTTTAATTCGCTTGAACATCACATCATAAGTGGCAACATTCTAAGTGGTATTACTGATAATTTACCAAATTTTATTATTATCAATAAATTGTCTGCCCTCCCAAAAAATTAAAAAATATATAAACGAGACTATTCGACCTTAGACAAAGAGGCACTTGCGGCTGAGTTCATTAGTATTGACTGGAATGAAGTCTTTACCAGTGAAAGTGAAGCTACTAACGTTAACACCCTTTTTCAATCTTTTTACTCACGTACAACTGAAATAATAGATAAACATGTTCCAGTCCGTAAATTAACCAGAAAAGAAATTAAATCTTTATCCAGGCCTTGGGTAACATTTGGTATTAAGACCTCTATTAGGGTGAAGCAGAAGCTATATGAAAAGTACCTCAAGTCTGGCAACACATACTACCTAACTAAATATAGGTATTACCGCAACAAAGTTAGTACTCTTATTAAACACAGTAAACGAGAATACTACAGTGATTATTTCAAGACAAACAGAAAAAATATTAGAATTATCTGGAATGGAATAAAGCAATTGATCACCTTAAAACCGAGGGGATTAAATCTAATATCAAAAACTTCACATAATAACCAGACCATTACAGACCCTAAAGCTATAGCTACTGCTTTTAACAAGCGTTTTTCCAATATTGGAGAAAGGCTTGCAGGCAATATACCTGATGTACAAATTGATGCCCTAGATTTATGGGTCCAGCACAGCCAAATAGCTTTTATTTGTCTCCGGTAACAACTATAGAAATAGAATATGAGATCTCTAACCTCAATTCATCAAAAGGCGTAGGACCTTAAAGCCGTAGGACCTTTCAGTATTCCTGTATATCTATTAAAACTTCTAAAGACTTATTTTTCTACTCCTCTGGAAACAATTTTCAATTTGTCTTTTAATAGTGGATGTGTGCCAGATCACATTAAAATAGCTCATGTTATCCCAATTCACAAAAGAGACTCTGTTACATGTTTGAACAACTATAGACCAATCTTGCTAATCTCCGTATTTAACAGAATATTAGAAAAACTGATGTTCAAGCAATTAAGTTCTTTTATTGAGAAACACAACATTCTTTATGACAAACAATTTGGCGTTCGTAGCAAACATTCCACTACACATGCAACTCTGCTAATTACAGACAGAGTACAAGAAGCGATAGAGGATGGACAGTTCTCCTGTGGGATGTTTCTATGTATTTATGGCTTCTCAAAGGCATTTTACACGGTCAATCGTGATATTCTAATCTCCAAATTAAACCACTATGGAGTGCGTGGCATAGTTAAAGACTGGTTTATTTCATATTTACATAACAGAAAGCAACACGTATCGATAGAAACTTATAAATCTGATGATCTGTGCATCACGCATGGTGTCCCACAGGGGTCAGTATTAGGTCAACTTCTATTTCTTTTTATATATAAATGACTAGTAATTGCTGCTCTTATTTTGAGTTCCATATCTTTGCTGATAATACAAACCTATTTTGTACCAACAGTAGTCTGATTCCACTAGAATCTCTCATTAATGAAAATCTTAAACGTGTTTCACTGTGGCTTCTTGCAAATAAGCTGTCACTAAATATTGATAAGACTAATTTTATTATTTTCCATCCACGCCAAAAAGTGATCAATTACCAAGTCAGACTGCACATTGCTTGCGAAGAATTGAAACAAGTAAAAAGCATCAGATATCTTGGAGTTCATATTGATTTTAACCTCACTTGGAAATACCACTTACAGCACATTACCAAGAAAACTTAAACGCAGTGTTGGCATACTAGCTAAAACTCGACATTATTTACCAATATCAATACGTTTACAGCTATATTATACATTCATTTATCCTTATTTAACTTATGCTTTAACAACGTGGGGTAATACTTATGTAACTACCCTTAAATCTCTTATTACCCTTCAAAAAAAAAGGAATTCGACTAATCAGTTTCGCTGAGTTTAGAGCACATACTAGTCCACTTTTTAGCCACCTGGAGATTTTAAAATTATCTGATTTAATATTTCTAAACAATGCTCTATTGATGTATGATTTTCATGAAAACAATTTACCACCCGTCTTTCATGACTTCTTTACACCAGTATCTAATGTACACAAATACAATACTAGATTGGCTTCTAAAGACTCATATTATATTTCAAAAGTAAGAACCAATTATGGCAAATTCAGTTTTCGCTATGTAGGTGCTAAAGTCTGGAACTGAATTGATGACAAACAATATCTTAAATACTTACTTGGATATCTGATGTTCTTTGCTCTTTGTTTACCTATGCCCAGGATTTATATGCCCTGTTTGTATTTGTAACTATGTTGTATTATTATAGTTGATAATATTTATAACAATGTCCTTTTTTATTCTTCTTGTTTGATTCTCACCTGCCCTCTCATCTTTCATCTGTAAATCAAATAATAAAATTCTAACAGCCCTATATGACCACAGCTACTTACCTCGATTAGCAATTGCTATTTTTAAGTGATTCTCGCCTAACTATTTCTGGTACTATTATTACAATAAAGTAATTTGTACATAATGTAACACCATGAGGACACAAATAAAGTATTGTTGTTGTTGTTGTCACCTCGATTACTGTAATAGTCTCCTCTACAGTCTACCTGACCTTACCTTCTGTAAACTTCAAAGAATTCAAATACATGTAGCCGTCTGGTTTACAACTGCTCTAGCTAAATTCTGTCATATTACTCCTTTTCTCAAAGAGCTGCACTGGTTACCTGTCCCTCAAAGAATTAACTACAAAATCCTGTTTCTCACATTTAAAGCTCTTCATCAACTGGCTCCTCCCTACTTGTAAAACCTGATCACTGTCACTAAGCCTGGCTTCTATGACCTTCGCAGTTCCAGCAACGGAACAAGCTTTTCCTATCTTCGCATTAAATCCAAAAAAAACCTCTTGTTGGCCGTGCATTTATGCTTGCTGCACCTACTCTCTGGAACAATCTGCCTGCTGACCTCCTTACTTGTCCCACAATTGAACTATTCAAGTCCAAACTGTCAAAAACTGCGTTTTGCATCTTGATGGTAGGGAAAAAACGAAGCCGAAATTATACCTCGGACTTTCCGCAGGAAGCCCGAGTAATAACAATTGTTACAGGATATTTTTATGCTGGTGTTCAGCATATATTTCCAAACAGTTTTTACACATCGAGAAACAAACTCTACAACCTTTTAGTTTTTGTGTTCTAGTCTTTGTATACACAAGTGTTTAAATTTGAATGGGGAAATTAGTTTTTTTTTTCAATAATGCTGCTTTTACTAAAGCATTGTCAAAACCGATGGGTTATCAAAAGACCATACATGCCTGCAATATTTAAGCCTTTAAGAACTTAGCTATTCTTATTTGTTTTTGTTAGTTAAAAGTGTCTCAGTTCCACTTTTGAATTGTTGTCTTTGAAAGTCATTTTAGATTTCTGCAGCAGTGGTGACCTCTTTGAGTTTTCCGTTTTTATCACTTAATATCAGGTGGAGGCTCTTGTTGGCAGAATTGAACGAATTCGGCACTCTCCACTCCATGTGAGTATCAGTGAGAGTGTTGATCAATGGCACATCGCAGTTCGAGAGCTTCAGTCCCGTCGTAGAGAGGAAATTAGTTGTGGGAACAATCGCAACAGGCATCTAAGCTGTAGTCCTCGTTATTCGGAAACTTCAGGTGATCAACAGTTTCTGAAACGTTAGCGTTCGATGTTTTTCCTTGTCAGTAGGGACTTTAAGCAACGAGAACGTGAACGACGACGGCTCAGAAAAATCACATTTCTGTTTCGCTCTTTACTCATTTGTGCGGCTCATTAGGGTTTTGTTTCTTTGCTTTAAACTTTGTGAATAGAAAAACGATTAAATGTTTCTTCATGAAATTAAACAAATACTAAAAAAGTTTTTCCTGTTACGTCCTCGTAATCTCGACAACTCTAAAAAAGATCTTTTTACGTTGTCATTCTAGCGACAACTACGTGCAGGTACTCAGCTCTGTACATTTCAACGTGCAGTTATAGTATTTACTATTGTTCTTTCCCGTCGCCGTCCTCATTGCTTAAAGTCCCTAAACACGTGTGAGAGCGTTGAAGTGTTAAACCTCGATCTGTATATTCAAGGCTGTTTCCACAAAACAATTTAAAACAAATTATGGGAATGAATTTAAAACGACATTATGGTAATTAATTACATATAATTAATTATAGATAAAACAGTTAACTTTTATTGATTCATACGCAAGAGAAATTTAAACAAAAAGAGGAACTGCTAAAGGAAGTGCGAAAAACTTTAACCCAAGAAAGAAAGCGTTACTTTTTTAAATACCACATTTTTACAATTTGAATGAATACAGCTTCGGTTGAACACTTTCCCTGTGCAAGTACAGCATTTACGGTCTCGCTGACTGCTCGAGAAACAGCCTTGAATATAGATCGCCTCAGATAATCAAACTTCTACCTGAGCAATACGACACTAAACAACACTGAACAAGAGTTTTCATTGAACCCCATACTCGTACCAGAGTTCTTAGCGTAACTATCACTTCACAGCAAAAAATAGTTACACTCAATGTATATTGAGCTTCAGTATCGAACTTTACAAATAGCGTACAAAGGCCAAGTTTCAACTCGGAATGTTAAATAAAAACATTTAAAGTCTTTTTTACTATTTTAAATTGTAACACTTAATGTGAGGGTTTATCACAGTAAATATTGAGACGTAACATTTGACCTTCTAAAAAAAATCACTGAGAACAAACCGAGACATCGAGTATTTTTAAAGGTGTTGTACAGTTTGTATTTTATTGTCATTTTGTGAAGTTTTTTTTATTTGTTGGAAATAAATTAAGTTTTCCCTACTATTTTGCTACTGATGCAGTGCTATCAAAGTGAATTTAATTCATATCTATCTTCTGTGGGCGGGTATTCTTAGGACCATTTTGATTTAAGGGAGTAGGGCTATACCTATCTCCATTATGTGACAGTATCTTGGGCCAAGCCAAATGTCCATCTAATCTCCGTTCGGAGTTCTAGTATTCCTTATAACCAAGGCAATCTTGGCGAAAATGAGGGAAGACTCATTGTTTTAGGTAGGGAGAGAAATGAAAATATCTCATTTCGTATGATCAGTTAACCCTGACTATTTTCGGGGATGGAGGACAAGGGTAAATTTTGAGATGTACAAAAAATTTAAGCAGGATAAATATTGTCTTTATTCCTTACATCAAACGTTTCCTTGATATGGCTGAAATCCATGTGAAAAGGCTATCGGAGCTTTCTTTTGCAAGATAAATAAGTTGGATACAGAAGATCGTTAACATTATTAAACTCAAGAGTTCGTTAGCACTGTTTTTTGGTCTCTTTTATGTTATATACTTAATTGCAATACAGACTTTGTAGTATTCTTCAAACCCAAACTTTCAATTATTTTCAAGCACTCAATGAAGTAAAGTATTTCGTGTTTACGTTGTAGACTTGTTTACCTTGGTGACGGCCATCAAGAAGCTGACTAAACATACAAGAGTCACACGCACAACCATTTGGTGTGCTTTGCAGCTGGTAACAGCATCTGAATTACAGCGAAGCCACTCACTCAGTGGCTCAGATGCTTCCTGTCTGAAGGCGGATGGTTCAAGTGACGTATCATGACATTAGTGATGTAAAGATGGACTCAAAGAATTATTCAAGATGTGTTCTACACATTGTCTCCACCTTCAGTGGCTGTATAGGTGAAGGGCAGTCTTTCATAATGAAAGCAATGCCACCAGAACAACATTGCTGGCTTTGTCGCATCTACAGCTTGGTGCTGCTGAAGAATTTATCTATGGACCGGTCTCTCCTGCAACATAAAATGCGGAGCAGTTGGTTTTGACTATAAGGGCTTAATCCTGTTGAACGGTTAATGTGGCAATGTTTTTTGCCAGTGACTTTGAGATTTATTAACAGAATTTGTACCGAAGTACAAATAATTAAGCAAAATAAATCAGTTTGCATTTTGAAAGTGCTCTTCTCAAACTTCTTAGCATATTTTAGAATTAAAACAATCCTTTTAACTTAAAGTGTTTTGTTTTATATATATAGTCATTTCTAGCCAAAATGTCTTATTTTGTGATTGCTATCAATGATTGTTATTTGTTTGTGATTTGAGTTTGAACCGCGATTGTTAGCAAGTAACGTAGTATGGGTCGTGACACAAAACATCTTCAAAAACAACTAGATGTAATACAGAGTACATTCGTCTCGTTCAGAGTTAACTATAACTACAATGCTTGAATAGTCGAGTGTGAGTACTGAATTTAAGGCATGTTATCCTGTACTATCAGCATTTTATGGTCTCCCGCAGTGACATGCAGTCTAATTAGCAGCCAAAGATGACTATTATATCCTGGCCATGCCCTCCTCTCCTTTACCGGTCAGACCCATCTACAGTTACATTGGCTTCCCAACCTACCAGACGGACCTACTCAACAACTCTGTTCGGATTTTGCCTATCCTGTAAAGAATGCCTGTAAATTTACAGAGTTTATACAAACTCAAAGTATATTGAACCAGACAGTGAGCTAGAAACAAATCCTATTTGGCAAAAGGCACAAAGTTTACAAATTGCTCTCAATTACCGTTATATATTTTTCTCATGAATGAGCCAGACCTTTTGATGCGCCATGGGCTCCCCTGTAAGCACTTTCATCTTGAGCATATCCATGTTTACAAAAGTTTATTATTACGTTTCATGTATGGTTTGTAGGTGCCATCAGTTAAGTTGAATGTGACGTCTAGAAAATTAACAATATTTTTGTTAGCGTATATTGTCTTTGAAGATTTTCGTAACTTTCTTCTTGATGTTATCTATCTGTTGGGGCTTGCTTTGCATGTTACTAATCCATCATCGCGGTAGAGTCCTACTTTGTTGTGTAATATTGGCGTGACTAGCGATAACATTCATTAACTGATGGCACCTACAAACCATACATAAAACCAATACCATACTGGTAGCGATAACATTCAACTGAACTGATGGCACCTACAAACCATTCATGAAACCTAATAATATATATAAATATATTTGAATTACTTGTCAAAAATTCCCGGTTGTTCTTTTGTTACGGTTAATTGCATCATTATGTGTAATATTTTTCCGATCTGGTAATGTTTTTATTTCTTTACTGACACTAAAAATGTAGCGGAGCAAAGCAGTGCTGACATTTTCAGTTCTCAAACACGTCGGGCATGCTTAGTCCAGTAAATGAAAAACTTGTGAATTTTATTTATTTACGGATTCGCCTGGTGGTACAGTAGGGGAGCACACAATAGGACCCCTCTCTGGGTCTACCTCCTATGCCTGTGGTCAATGTTTTATTTAATTCTTATAGTATACATTTAAAATAAACTTTATCATTTAGTAAACTTAAAGAAAAAATGGAACTGACCGGTAAGCAGAAAATACTAACGTGGCACGCAGAGGGCAAGAACTTACCAAAGAACTAGTGGAGATACTAAAAAGTGCAGGCTGAGAGCCAATTAGATTTACGGCACAATGGAAAATAATGTGGTGTGAATGATAATGACTAGCTGTGGTGAGCAAGTTTGTAAATAGATATTTGAACAGACATAACTAGAATGCTGCTGAAAATAAATAGCAAACCTTTAGCATGATATCTAAATTGTGTGCACTTCTACAGTTGGTTTCGGCTTCATGAATGATGGCGATATATAAAAAGTGAATGATTTTCAATCAGGGTTGCTGTAGACAGTGGCGTAGCCAGGATCCAAACTTTTTGTAGGCCCAGGCAATCTGGCGACTCCCCCCACCCCCCTTCCCCCCAACACAATTTTTATAAAAATATATGCAACAGTGGCAGGAAAGAGTATATCTAGAAAGGAGAGATTCGATGATCAATTGCCTGAATAAA
>JAOBBB020020735.1:0-15612 GCA_025331005.2 Zoanthus gigantus | reverse complement strand
ATCCTGAACGAGAAATCCCGGCTACACATCCTGGCCTTGTGCCAGAAATTACCCTCAAACCACTGAATTCCAGACACTGGCGTTCAGTGATAAAAATATCTAATAATAGACCTTTTTTACGTTAAAAAGTATTATTTTGTCTCCATTCAAATTTGCTCGGTAAGCCTCGTTCATGAACTTTAAAATCAAAAGAATATGTCACCAAATACGAGGCTTGACGGGCAAATTTGAATGCAGACATAATATTTAAACCCTGAAAAAAGTTTATTTTACCAAACTTCTTGCACTGCACAACGTAGTAAATGTATAAGATACGACTTTATTTTAAAAGTGATTATTTCATTCTTAATACATCATTTTATAATAACGTTATGTCAAATGAACCTTGAAGTTCAAATTTTATAGGCAAAGTTATCCTTGCTCTCCCCATAAATACGTTACTCCCGCGGCAGTCATTGCTGTTATTATGGCAACTACAGCACCTGAAAACGAACAGTGAATATTTAATAAAGCAATGCGTGCAGCGCTTTACATTCAGTCTGCGCTTGCTTACCCCTTTGCATCAGCTCATTGCAATACGCTCATTAACGGATTCACTTTGACCAAGCGATGGGAGGCTGGTAACTACCATAATATTTGCTGGTCTGTGACGTCAAAACCGGAATTTAGTAGTAAGAATCCGGTCCTGTTTTTCTATATCTGTTCCATTTTCTTGTAAAATATGGTAGCTACGTAAAATGAACAGATATAAAGAAACTGTATCTTATTTGAATTTTTCTTTTGCTATCACCATTATAAAAAAATATACAAGTATATTTATGAAACAGCTATACACTTGGCACGCTCGCCAACTGAGTTTACAGTGTTATTAAAATTTCTCTGTTCATTTACTTCTGGCTCGCTGGTCGTTAGTTTAATGTTGGCTTGCTGGTCGATTCGCTTTGCTCTCGATAAATGGCTCGTTGACCAATATTTGAGTCTGCTAGCATTTTGAAGGCGCTGGTTTTTAAGTCCACTGACGAGGCAAATGTAAATCAAATCGCAAAGCAAATAGAATGCGCAAGACGACTAAAATTGGTATTTTTTTCTCATCTTCCTGCTTTTAAGCAAAAGAAACTAAACTTCCACAAGGTAGCAAACAGCACTACTGATAAGTACAAGAATGTGACTTCAGAAACACGCGCTACAGTTTGGCTCACTCAGAAACTTGTAAATTTCTGCATTACGTCATTGCTTTCGCCTACTTGCGCACGTCTTCGATCGACTGGCTTGTTTACAATAACTTTGATTGATTTCTTTCAACTGTTATTTAAAGTTTGATAGTTAGAAAGGGCCACAAGACCGTGCATTTACGAATTGACCGAAAAACCTTTGGTTTTGTGCAACACTTGCGACCTTGAGCAGATAACTGCAATAGCATTGTCATATTTTTAAGCAGCAACGACGTTCGCCGCGCACATCCCGAGGTTTGAGTTTAAACAAAATGTGCTCTTAGCGTTAAAACTCGGGCAAACTATATTTTTAATGATTTGCTACCAATTTAAGGTAAAATCAAAATTTGCTGTGTTTCTCCTTAAAGATCAAACTTCCATCTTCTAAAAATATGCTTCTTTAAATGCTCCCACTTGCCCCACCTGCTCTATCTGCCCCGCCTTCCCCGATAAAAAGTGGTGCATTATAAATACCAAAAAGTAAAAGTCACCCAATCAAGTCCTGCACAAATCTCTTACCTACGATTCTATTCGTAAAGCTTCGATCAGGTTGAGCGTTTGTCTCTTCGTTGGTGCTGTCTTGATCAGGTTTAGAGATTTCACTCACAATATTCGCGATCTGTTCGCAGTCTGAAAACAAACAGTAGTTGCTGAGAGTCATTTCAAGTCCAGTGTTGTCACTATTCATTGGATGTGAAATCCAAGTACTTTTCCAGGACCTTTACAAGCAAACCCAGAACCTTCTCCATCAAATTAAACTTGAATGCTTTATAAAGAAAACAGTTCAACCCTTTCAGTCCCAGTCAGTTATCAATACCCAACTTCTCTTTACATAACACATACAAAATATGACATTTGGTAATGAGAAAATGAGAGTTGATCAAACAAAGCAAACTACTGATTAGATTAAAAGTAAAATTCTTTCAAACTTGTTCGATGAAAAGTATGGGCTCACACTGGGAGAATTTGGCAATACAATTGGGACTGAAAGGGTTAACAACACACTATTTTTACAAGCTTATTATTCAGCTTTACTTAATTGGCTGAGTCCTAATAATGTAAAACAACCAACGACAGATCACTTTAAAAGAGTTACTTCTGGACAAAAATCAAGCCTCGCAGATTCGTGTAAAATCACAACTATTTGAAGAAAAATATTATTTTTATTGTTTGTGAAAGTTAAGAAAAAAGAACGTTTTGCCCGTTCCAGGATTTTGCAGGACCATGACCGAAAATTCAAGGACTTTCCAGGGCCTGGATTTTTTTCCGCAATTCTTGGAGATTCCAGGATTTTCAAGAACCGTGGCAACCCTGTTTTAACACTGCTTCCAATATTGGCTCAATGATGGTACAGATTAATCAAAATGGTCGTTACTTGTTTTATTCATTTCGCTCAGTTTTTGGCGTTTCAAAGGGAGTTTTGACGGATTTTTAGACCCTAAAGTACGTGAATAAATTTACTACAGAATAAACATGAAGGAATAATATGCATGAATTACATGCAGGACCAAAAAAACAAAAGAAGAATAACTACAACTAAAGGAACATGGTTGAAGTTAGCTTGCAGGACTCAGCAAAAAAAGTAATACACTATATAGTTTTATGTAGATTGCAAAGCCTAACCAATCATTCGACAGCTTAAATCTACACAACGTTAAGCTAAATCCTTTACAAGCCAAGTGGCCCAAGGAGCTGGCGCTTATCTCTCGTTTCTGTGTAGTCTTAAGCGGATGAGAGTCTTTGACTCCTCCTGGATGGGACACTAATCCATCACAGGTTAGCTTCCAGCAGATGCTGGTTCTAATTTGCCTATCCCGGAAGGATGGAAAGCTGAGTTAGCTTAGGCAGAAAAGAAGTTCACAAAAATATTCAAATCTCGTCAGAGCCGGCATCGAAATGAGGGCCTTGTGCTTGGAACGCAGGGGTCTTACTAACTGCACCAACAACGCCCGCCCAAGACATGTAATATAATATACTGAACTTAAACGAGCAGTATAGATTGGTGAAATTCTCTTTCTTTTCCTCACAAACAGTAAAATAGCCCAAAAGTTGAAGCAACGGTTAATACGAGCGAACGTTTAAGAATAAGTGCGTCCAAAGTGAAATTCTCTCAGCCAACGGTTTTTTGAATGTTTACTCTAAACGCGTAACATTTGAACTTTCACATTATTCGACTGATTACGGAGAAAACAAAGCTACAAAGTCAGTCAGCTGTGGATGTGTTCGATTGTCACCTGGAAATTCCTCAGGACACTCCAATGAATCTGAACTTGGAAAAATACCCAGGAGTTCGTTCATCCTTTCTACGGAATCCTATAGGTAAACAAACGCATCGGTTACCATTTCAATCAATTCGCATTCATAAATATTCTACAGATGCTGGGAAGCTGTGGTTTCGTAAATTTACGATTATTCTATGTAATCCCTGGTATGTTATTAATAATAATAATAACAATAACAATAATAATAATAATTACATAAATGACAACTCCCCAGAACGGGCTTTTCAGTGTCATGTTAAAATTCCCCATTCTCCCAGTTAATAATCCCAACTGGTTGGAGGTAAACCAGTTGGCTATTTACAAAGCGTAGTGAATCACCAAAAACAAATTCATTCAGTAGTCCGAGTCGGGGATTTGAACCCGGGTCTTCCGCATTCAAATCCCCAACTCTGACCACTGAGCCACGCTGCCTCCTTAATTAATAGAAGACACGAAGTTTCTCTTCATAAACACTTTGAAAAATATTTCAAAAAAGGGTGAAGCAATTGAGTGAAATATTAATAATAGTAACTTCGCTTAAAAATGTTTTGATATGTATAATAAAAGGCTATTTGAAAGAGTAAAAAAATGTCAAAATAACATAAACGTTTTTGACTTTTAGGTTATCTTCAGATAGAAAAACAAAAAGAAGCTAGCGTTTTTTATGTGTCTAGGGTATTTCCCTGAGGAAAAGTTGGGCAATGAAGTATTTGTTTGTTTAGGGAGTGGCTTAGTCTCTGAATGCAAAGTCCCTCGACGATCTTTTGCTTGAAATTATTTCGTGCCTTGAGAATCTGGGATCAGTTGTTTTTGTTACTTCTCTTCAGTAGAAATTTTTTTAGTGAAATTCTCCATTGTTGAGCCAGACACCAACACTAGGAAGGGTAGCCAGCTTCAAGATATTTCTTTCTAATATTTTGGAACTCTTTATGGAAATTTGTTAAAATGAGTTTAGCTCGGTGTAAATTTCCCAAGATATAATATTTTTCCATTTTGCTGGGATTTGAAATCCCCAAATGTTATATCAAAGGAAGAGTGCTCAACCCTCTTCTTCAGTGAACTGTATCGAAATGCCTTTCTGTCGATGAATTGGCGGTGTAGTAGTATGCCAGGGCTTACCCCTGAACGGACTAGCTGGCTTGTTTAGATCTTACAGGTAGCTGTTTTGGTGTAGTAGAACTCTAAGGCTTACCCCTGAGCGGGCTAGCTGCCTTCGCTAGATCTTATTAGCAGCTGTTTTGAGATTTCTAGGCCTTACCAGCATGGCATAGCTAACAAACTATCTTAGGTTCCCACAGAAGATAATAAGTACTGGAGAAACCGTAATGCTTGTGGGATGTGATAAATACTATAACTTACGCTAAATAGGAAGCGGTCGATACGCTAAAAAAAATGACCTACTCCCAACAGCAGCAGCTTCATAGCTCAGTTTGTAGGAGTACTGCACCAGTTTCGCAGTTTTAAATCAAGCTGAAGCTAGGTTGGGCTTTTTCTATGCAATTATACAGTTTATGTACATAGCCGTGAATAGCGTTCACAACGTCATTGTTTATGATCATGGTACAAATTCTATCACAACAATTGTAACAAAGACTAGAAGTGTAGTTTTGGGACTAAAATATTTGTTTTACCCCTTATAAAAATCCATTCTTACCACAAACTGTGGGATTTACGAGATATGAAATACTCAAATGTGCACACGCTGAGTAAACATAATAGCGGCCGTCGCGTTACACATCGCCCATAAAAACAATAACTTACAAGTTCTTTCGTTCTTTCCTTGGTGAAAACCTTACAATATTTGTGGTAGATGACTTAGAACAACATTTCAAATTGAAGATGTATTGCTTTTTATTTGGGGCGAGACAACCAAGAAATTGCGGCGAGATTACCAAAATCTGGGGCGAGGTAAATTGGGGCAAGATGACCACGGGGCGAGATGACCTGTCACCAAAACAACACCAGGCGCACCTCTCATATGCTTTCTAATGCCACAAATATACTTTATGCTTATAACCCTAATCAGGCCAAATGGGGACCGCACTTTAATGGTAGGAATTCCAATTAGGATCCTCAAATCTACCAACTATAAAACTACCATTTAAAAACCAATTTAGTATAAAAAGGCACACCTGAGCTTTTTCATCAGCAAACATGTAATCACAGAAATCAAAGTGCGTTCCGGAGATGTTGGTGAATACTCTTTGTGGAGCCTGCCATCTTGATAGTTGCATGCAGCCTTTTTCTTCCTCCTCTGTGTTAATGTTAAATAGAATAAGATGTTTTCGGGCATCAACTTCAAAACTCACTTTCCAAAAAATAAACTTTTAATGAACTGAGAGCTTTAAATCACAGTCAAATGATTCAAGCCATTACAAAATGATATTCAATTAAGTATTAAAGAGGCCGTATGTTCCATATACGAGAGGAATTTTCTTATTGTACTTTGTTTGTGATATTTCGTCTCCACTCTAAAGACACTGGAAATGCGCTCAATAAATTTAGTAACAATAAGCAATAATGTTCAATCTTTTATTTAAAGGGCAGCTGAACTTCAAAAATAATTTTTGGTAAGTTAAAATACATCTGTTTTGGATTTCAGAATGTGTTTTTTATACCGATTCCTCGATCCGTGTTTATAGAAATAAATAAGAAAATGTGGTAGTTCATGACTAAGAGAGACGCCATACTTGCGCCCGCCATCTATCAAAAATCTTATCTTATTTATGTTAAAGTCGGCAGAAACTATATACTTACAAAAGTACAGTTATCTCGCTAACTGATTCTCGGTAACAATGTTATCGCCTGACGTCACAAAGTCAAAATGCCACTGTCCATTGTTTTTGACAAACTGTAAACATCTTGTGAAGGTGATTTTTAAACATGTACAGCTTTAGACATGATGTCTCTACTTGATAACTTCAAAATTCCAGCGATAAACACAGTGGAAACTTTCAATGTGACGTTGTGACGTCAGAAGCAACTGTTCTGAGCCCGCGATAAAAGTGCAATATGGTGCCCTACTGAAGGTTTTAATAGCCTGTTTGTATTAAAATTCTTCAGAATACAGATTAGCAAATCGCTCTAAAACTTACAGTTTTGGAATCTCAACTATATGCACTTCAAACTTATTTTTTTCTTACAAAAGTTTACAGGTACTTGAGACTACTATTAATAATGAGCTTTTCAAAATTCACGAATGGCTATGTTCAAACTACTTATCGCTAAACATAAGTAAGACTAATTTTTCTCTATTCCACGCATCGCAAAAGCATGTCACAGACTCTTTTTCTCTTCATCTAAATAACGAGATAACGCAAACGAAATGTATTAAGTATCTAGGTGTGCTAATAGACTCGAACCTGAATTGGAAAGAGCACATTTTGAACATTTCTAAAAAGATACCAAAGAGCATTGACATCATCTGCAAACTCAGGCCCTATGTCAACACTCACACTCTAGGTCAACTATATTATGCAATTGTATATCCTTTTCTCACATACGGCTGTATGTATGGTATGGGGTAGTACATATTGTTCAAATATAGAACCATTAAAGATCTTACAAAAAAGAACAGTTCGTACGGTCAGTTTTGCCAAATTTGATGCATACAGTGGTCCTCTACGCAAAATTAAAACTTATCAAGCTCCGTGACATAATCTCGCGTTACACTGCATGCTTTATGTACTGGTCAGTATTCTAACTGTAACCTACCTCGTGCTTTTGACAACTTTTTTATTGCTACAAACAGAAGACACAGTTATGGTACTCGTATGGCGTCAAAATCTACATTCATTTTTCCAAAAATTAGAACTATGGAAAATTTAACATCAGATATTTTGGTCCGAAAATTTGGAACGAGATTGATGAGCAGCTAAAAACTTTGAGTTTTCCTTGTTTTAAATGGGAACTCAAAAAACGTTTTGTTGATGGTTACATCACTAATAGCAACTGAGGTTTCCTGAAGCTTTGTTTACCATATTTTTTTTTCTCCTCAACTCACTTTTCTGTTATATAAAGAGTTTATTTAAAATAGAATGGGCACCCGACTAGATTAGCTTTTCATAGTTATTTCGGGTATCCAACCACTATAGCTTTGTTTTACATTTATAATTCAAATGAGTTTACTGTATTCAAAGGTTGTGGAAATAAATATTGTTGTTATTGTTGTTGTTCAACATATCAAAAAATAATTTTGCAGTTCAGGTGCCCTTTAATTAACAAATAAAGAAGCCTAAGCCGTGTATTAGATTCTAATAGAACATAAGTTTTTTTACCAATCAGAGCGTGCGTAGGGTTCTATCTTTATTATAATTAACAAGTAGAATACGAGCTCGCAGTTTCTATCGATTGGCAAAAGACATCAAAGAGCGAGTACTCTAATTGTTTTAGTAGAAATCTCTGAAGAAAGAACAAAAGAACAACGAATCTATTTCGATAAACAATTATTGAATTTATTGAAACAACCATTGCTGATGAAGCACCAGTGATTATACTTCAAATTCATTTTTTTTCCCGTTGAAATATTTTATACAATATTTTTTTGCTGTTTTAATTTTCTCTGGGATTACTTTTTGAGTACGAGCGTTTAATTCCTCTTCCGAATCGTCACAAAAGCGATAAAGAGACGCAAACGCTATCTGTCACCTGATAGATAGCGAGGCCGTAGCCAATCAGATTTTAGTTTTTGCGATAGGTAGTGACTAGATTTCTACTTATCTAAAATGGTACATTTTTTTACCTCGGGTCCATATTACTGATCCTCATTCATCTGACGCGATTCCTTGTTTCTCATTTTCTCATTAGTTTTAATTTCCCGCGTGCTGTCTTGATATATTATGGTTGCAGTACCAGTCCCCACTTTTGACAAATTCAATAGCAATTAACGAGAAGGGCCTGGCACTACAACCAAGGTGCTTTATAATTCAAAATGGTAGCACACGATAAACTCAAACTTTGAAAGAAGTAAAAATTCAAAGATTAATCAAACGAAAGCTGTTGATATGCAATTATTGTGGAGAAAACGAATAAGCTAAGCTTACTTCTTTACGAGCCAAGAGGCGCCGGCACTTATCTCTGGTTTCTGCAGTGTTAAGAGGATGAGAGTCTTTGACTCCTCCTTTACGGGATACTAATCCATCGCAGGTTAGCTCCCAGCAGGCGCTGGTACTCATTTACCGACCCCGACCTCATAAGGATGGAAAGTTAAGTTAGCTTAGGTGGAAAAGAAGATCGCAAAAAGATTTAAATCTCGGCAGAGCCGGGGATGAACTGGGGACCTTGTAATTGGTAGGCAGAGATCTTACAAACAGCACCAACCATAACCTCCCATAAAGAAAACAAATAACTTAGATTAATATTTTTGGACATTGGAGAATCCCTTTGCATACACTGATCTCGGCTAATAAGGTTGATAAGGTTTCATTTAATTTGTAAGCTATTAGCAAATTTATCGTTTTTTAGAAATTATCTTATATTAAAAGGTTTATCAGAAAAGAGGCCTCAAAACGACTGGATGGCTTGCACACTCTCTTGTCAGCTTTTATAGGCAGCAATCTTGTTGGGCACCCTCCTTCCATTATAATGGCCGCTTCATGTTTCTTCCTAAATTTTAAAATAATTTGGATAGTACGTGCGTTTTGGTTGGTCTACAAGTGTGCTTTCATAGCGCTGTGAAGCATGAAAACGTGGTGAGCCATATGATTAGCTGACCTATCACTAAGAATTTTTGTTTAAAGGGCTAAAAAGTAACAGTTTCGGAGATATTTAAGGGAAAAAATACATTTCTTCCGTGCATTCATTTCCTGTTGAAAACCGAGGCAAACGTTTGGGAGAATTCGAGAGCAGATGTAAGAAAACCCAGTTGATGAAGGCACAGTTGATGGCACGCAGGCTATGAAGGCACGGAGAAGATGTTTTATTTCTTTTATAAAATTATCATTTTCCGACTTAACAAAGAGGAAGACGAAGCGCGTATGTATAGTTTAATTTCTTTCATTTCTTTTCTTTTGCAAATTCTGGCAAACTGGAGATAGCCAACCATATCGCTCGCGTCATTTTCCTGCTTCACAGCGCTATGAAAACACACGTTCTGACCAATCAGATTGTGTTATCCGTATTATTTTATCATTTTATTATTTTATATAATATTGCTAAATTACATCTCATGAAATTTAACATTTAAGAAGGAAAACCACCAGTAAACAACTTAAATATTGGTTGTTAAATTTGTTTTTAGTTTTATTGTTACCTTATCTTTTTGGATCGTCAGTCAGATTTATTTCCACGATCTCATAATTTGTACCTTTTGTCTTTCAACGTTTCTTGACCCATTTTAATCTGTACGTGTTTTGTAACCGTATGACGTCATCATCCACTTGCTCATCTTGCATCATAGGCAAGGCAGTGCACAGACGGGGAATCAACAAGAAGTGTAATTATTGTTATTTTTTCATTTTGTTTGCTCAGTTATTTTTATCTAATTTTGTTATAAAAATTCTGTAGTAATTTGTTTTATAAAAATTTGAAATGTAGTTAGCTGAATAAATTTCAGAATGTTAAAGATTCTATTAAAAGTTTATTACGTGCTTGGTCTTGTTTGTTTTTAATCGATTGTTGCACAGAGTTGAGAATGATTTAATATTTTTTTGTAATTTTTTAAAACTTTAACGGCATCAATTGTATGTTGTATTTTGTGATGTGATGTGATGGGATGTTATTGTTCACTTTGTTAGCAAAGTTAGTCAGTTTCAAATAACCTCCAACAGTCACCGAGATATCGGGAAATAAACAAGAAAATTGGCAAATCAACTATAGGTTTAATTCATTTTGTGATCCATGCACACTTTACTCTGAAAATAACGTCAAAACCTGTTGTAAATTGAAAGTGACAAGTTAAACATCATTAACAGTGATTCTGAAACTTTTTGCGTTTTTATTTGTTAACAACTGTTGTAAAACTGAAATTTATTTTAAAATCAATAAAACGTCATGAAAATAGATTTGGTTCTAGTTGTTGTACTTTGGGGTTATGCCACTTTTCAAATGTTTATTTATCGTGTTTTGTAGCTTGTTCAAATTATTTTGTTTTCTTTGCCTTAAAGTGCTATTGAATCTATCGAGACATGGCTTCAGGATACAAATCTGGTAAGAATTTGCCAGTATTTTACGTTTTAATCAAGTCGTACCTCTTCTTTTGTTCTTCTCTCGTACAAATAAACACCAAGTCGTGGACTTTGTAGTGAAATCAATCTCTGTCTATATCGTTAATTTTATAACTATGTTATAATCTATTTATTCAATCTTTTGCAGAATGAAACAGCTACACCAGGTGCTTCATCAAATCCCCAAGAAACAATGACTAGTTCAGGTTAGTTTCATAAGAGCAGGCATAACAAAACCTAAAAACTGGTCATTAGGCCACCCTTCTAAAAGTCTAACTTTATCGTATATTAAATTATCCGTGTATATAGACAATTCTGGTAAAATGGGTTATCCTGTTTAGAGGGATTATCTTATTATGAAAGATGACATGTTCATCCTAGTTGGTAAATACAGATCATCCTGATTAAATGTAATACTTATTTAAGTATAATAAATCATCCTTGTCAGATATATTATATTGTTAAAATAGAGCATTCTTGTAATACAGATCATCTTGGTAATATAGATCCTCTTGCTAACATATAAATCATGCTGGTGCTATAGATTATCTTGCTAATGTAAGAGCATTCTGGTAAAATGGATCATCCTATTAATATAGATCATCTTGGTAATATAGATCATCTTGGTAATATAGATCATCTTGGTAATATAAACCAATCATCCTGGTAAAATAAATCATCGGGTAATATAGACTGTCCTGATAAAATAGGTCATTTTGGTAATATCGATCATCCTGGTACTATAGTTTATTCTGTAAATATAGATCATCTTTGTAATATAGATAATCTTGTTAAATAGAGCATCTTGTTAAATAGAGCATCCTGGTTAGATAGAGGTTGTTTATCATTTATTTATTTTTTGCAGAATTTGACCAGTTCTTAGCTGAAAGAGCTGCGGCTGGAGGTCAGAGAACAGGTAGTGTGAAGGGTAATTCAAGGCCTCCTCAGCGACAAATGCAGATGGTCGATTCAAAGGCAGAGGAGGAACTCTTTGGTTTATAATAAACTGAAATGTTAATTTTTGATTTTAGTTTCGTTATCAAAAGCGAAAAATGTCACAAAATGAATTTTATTTGACTATTGTGTCTCCGCAGATACAAAATTAGTCAAAATATTCATCTTTAAGAGAACAAAAGGTAAAAGTATAGGTAACTTAATTTAAAGTTGACTCAAATACAAAGACAGATGCAGGACAAGCAAAAGTTCATGGTCTTGTTAAATTATCTACTTGGCACCTAAAAACCTGCTGAAGCAGTGGATGGGAAAATTGATGATGATGATGATGATGACTGATGATGACAATGATCATGATATGATGGTGGTGATGACTGGTGATGACTAGTGATGATGATTATGATGGTGCTGATTGATGATGACGACGATGATGATGATAATTGATGATGGTAAAGACGATTATGGTTATGATTATGGTGGTAATGATTGATGGTGATGATGATTGATGGTAGTGATGATGATGATGATGATGATGATGATGATGATGATGATGATGATGATGATGATGATGATGATGATGATGACAACGACTACCAAAGATCATATTCCTTTAATAAGCTAGGAGGGTGGCTAAATCCCAGATTCTGCTATGGAAATGGTGGTGGCTTTTCCTTAAAATTAATCTCGATCCAAGAACCTCTTTGGCAATAATTCAATAACTAAGGACAAATTTTAATTCATTATCATAAGTAATAAGCTAATATTTACGCTGAAAAGTGTTATCAGGATGATAACATTTCAATCTCACACAGTATCATACCTTAGAACTCTAATTAGCAAACAAGATGTTATTATTTAAGTAACAAATCATTTAATCTGGCTGATGAGATTCGAGACTGAAGATCACCTGCCGCAATGGTTTTCTTTTTTTTATTATTGCCGTTTTGTTTTTGGTGCAATTTTGAAGTCAAGTCTTGCTCTTTAATGTAAAGGTGCAAGCAAAGTATTTATGAAAAAAAGTTATTCGACAGTGTTGTAAACGGATTGTGTGAATCAACTTAAACATTCCTAAGTTGTTGACTTTTATGGACCACGAAATTATTCCGAAACACTGGTGCATTATGGTTAGTGATCGTCAGCCTTTAAGCTCGTAGAGGTTATTTACTTACACTCGTGTCGAATATGGCAAGTTATGCCATAGTAGGCCAATAGGACACGATTCCCATTCATAATACTTTGCAGCTATTGGGGAAATGATGAAAGCGCATTATTAGCAGTAGCCTTAAATTAAACAGATCTTTTTCCTCGTTCAAATTAAAAGATTTCGTAAAAAAACGCGATACGGACTAGATTGAATGCAAACAAAAGAGAGACGAAACCGCAAAAAGGTCTTTCATCCTGATTTTTATTAAATTTCTTTTCGCATATTTCATTGAATTTTGGTTACATCGTGTTAAGCCATCGAACCGCTAGTTTTTTTTCTTACATGAAATTAATGTATTTTGAAATAATTAGCGCCACTGTCGTCAAATCTTGAAGTCTCCAATCTTTGCCAATTCTCGATATGTTAGGCAGCTTTGCAAATCAAGAACAATTCCGTTTTCCTGTTTTCAAAAGTTCTTTTCAAAAGTTATTAAGGTAAGAATGATATGCAAACTAGCATGGGTGATGATGTCATACTCTCAGCTTGATAAATGTCTTAATATTTAGAAAGGTATGCCTCTAAAACTATTAAGTGGAGAGTTGTAAAACTTGGCAGGATGAATACTTGACTTGTACAGATTGATGTGACCTGTCAATCAGCACTGCCATGGCAACCTTCTTGTTTCCAGGCTACCCAGACAATTTTAATATTTCTAAAATTTTCTCGCCCAGATTTAAAAATTGACAAATTTGCTTGTTACTAACAGCAAGCTACTTCTAATTGAGATAAGAGAACAAGGCAATGTAGATGGCAGTTGATTTATCCAAAAGATATAGCACATTCTAGAATTTTGGTTGGGGGTGGTCTGAAACCAAGGCTGTTGCCATGGCAACCAATCAATTAGTGTAAAAAAAATTACGAGGAAGAGGAAATTCTAATAACCATGGCACGTTTGATGGATTTAGTGCAAAACCAACAAAAATATAGACAATCAAATAATCACCACTTGATTTGTTGAGAATATGAAGTCGTCAATTCATGCTTTGAAGCAATGGTGGCCAAATTTTAGACCCTAATATCTTTGGAACCAAAAAATATTTTTTAAAAGGGAAAAAAGCGTATTTCTTCTGAGAGTCTTACCACTTTCAAATAAGCCTGAAAGGAAAGAAATTTGAAACTTGATAATAGTGGCACTTTAAGCTAACTAAAAGCAACTACAGGAACAGTTACTACCGCGGGTATGAAAGTTTTCAGTGTTTCTGATTTTTGTTATTCCGTTCTATACCATTAATCATATTTCGGTTTCAGTATCGCATGAGATTTACTAAAACTGTACAAGGTTAAATTTGATTTGCTTACACCGTTCACACGAAGACTTGCAGCGTATTCCTCGAAAGTGTGTTGAAAACCCTAATGAACAAGTTACTTGATTCTGAAGAGGAGTGCAGCTTTCGTGTAACATGAATGCAAAATTAGGTAACACCGGTGCAAACCTGGAAGTTGTAACACCAGAGCAGATAGCCTAGTTTCGAATGGTTTGTGCGTGAAAGCCTGGTAACTATTTTAGAGCATCAGGACGAGGCTAAGGGGAATAAAGACACGGCAAAGCCGCTTATTTTGAAAGCAAAACAGATGAAAATGAAGTATTGTAAGGTTTCAGTATATTGAATATTGCTATCAAACAAGTTAAAGTTGGAAGTGCTGTATAAAATTTCACGGACTCGTCATTCTTTAACACGTTATCCGTGAAAAGTTAGCGTTTAATGGCTGCCTTGTTGACTTTGTTTCGAAGAATTTTATTTTCAGTTCTCAATCTGGCTATATTTTTAACAAGTTCTTCCATTTCTAGTTGATCAATGACCGTTTGGCAGGAAACAGATACAGACTTTTTTACCGTCTTTATGTTTTTTTTTCAGTTGGCGAAGAGCTGACGTTGTTTTCCTTACACGGAAAAATATAGTCGTGATCCTTCAAAGCGACATCAGACGACACACGGGGACTTTTCGCGGGAAACTTCAGATTGCTTTCATCCCTTAAATTTCTTTTTCCTCTCATTCGTTTTTCTCCTTCACTTGGACCAGTTGGAACAATTCGAAACTAGGCTATTACAAAGTGATTATGAGTGGCTTAGGAACAATAGAATTCATCCAGAGCCAAACAAATTAGAGTAGTTTCCATAATAACAATTTGGCGAAAAATTTAAATGTAAACGCGGAGAAAGTAAACAAAGTTTGGTTTTTTAAATGAAACAACAATTGAACAACTTAAAAATCGTCTAAAGAACCCGAACACGACTAAGAGCACGCTTTAGCTTAATGCTGTGGAAAATATGGTGGAACACGAGCTAGTCGAACTAAACAATCTACTCGAACAGTTTTAAACTGAAAACTTTGAAAGTAGTCCTCATACATCCTCGAGTTTACAGTTAAATGAATTTGCCTATTTTGCTCTTTTGAAAGTCTTGATATTTATTTTAACTGAGCGTTAGCCAATCACAAAATAAAAAGACGCGCACCGTAGAATTTATGTGAATCTGTCCTTTTTTCATGTATGTTATTAATAACTAATCACATGATTTTTCTCGCACAATTTGGAATAATTAAGCACTCGTAATTGTTTCAGGCAACAAATTGCGCTCGTTTTTATTACAGCCTCGTGTTATTTTGGTTCGCCTTTGAAAAATTTTTATAAAATAATTTGGATAGTACGTGCCTTTTGATTGGGTCTACAAGTGTGTTTTCATTGCACTATGAAGCACAAAAATGACGTCAGGAATATGGTTTACTGTCTCCGGGTCGTGAGAATTTACAGTAAGCGCTTCGTATATCGTCTTTCTCTTTGTTAAGACTGAAAATAAAGATTATATAAAATAAATAAAA
>JAOBBB020020654.1:0-15612 GCA_025331005.2 Zoanthus gigantus | reverse complement strand
CAAACCGAACTCCAGCCAGGACAATGTGTCTATGTAAAACCAAACCCTCAAAACAAGCATTCTGCTTGGCCTTATGGCACCATTGAAGAAGTAAGTTCTCCCCGATCTTATACAGTATCAACCCCTCATGGTTTAATTCGGCGAAACAGAGTGCAAGTAAGACCAGCAGCTGCACCACCTCTTAATGCAGAGACTTACATGTCTAAACAAGCTTCAGATTCAACAGAAGCTAACACAAGTGAAGAAAATGAACAGCCTTTGGCAAAAGGCAGCCCACATGATAGCAACTCTAGTCTGCACCCTAAAATGGACAGTATACAACCCAACCCAGACCCAGTTAACCGTTGCTCTAGGGAACCATTAACAGTGCCAACTACACCGCAACGAAAATCAAATGAACGTGGAGGACAAACAACTTTCTCACAAGTTACTTCAAGGATAGCTACCTCCCAAACACCAGTTAGAACCCGGTCTGGTCGCGCTGTTAAACCTCCAACGCGTCTGAACTTGTAGTTAATTAGGAAAAGAAACTTTGAAATGTATTTAGAGACTTACAAGAGACAGTGTCCTTTAATTTGAAAAAAAAAATGTTGTGTTATAGTTTATATTACCACAGTACGGTATGTGGCTTTATTTTGAACATTCATTGTTTGCTGTATTTTTTTCCAAAGGAAGGGGGATGTTACAAATTCACCCAGCATGCTTTACGGTTGTGGGAGAACACCTGGGAAATAATAAAAATGGCTGTTAGTGTTTATTGTCTGCTGTTTTCATTGAGCTGCAACAGTAGTAAGTTTTCAAAAATTCACTTCTCAGCAGGATTTAAGCTAAGATAAAAACCTCTTTTCAAAACATTGAATACCACATTAACTTTATTATCAACTCATTTTTCTAGTATTTTCCTTAGGATGAAAAGATTTATTTTTTCTCAAATGAACCTTAAAAATGCAATTAAATTCCTCCCATTTGGTGCCTAGGTAACAATATGAAATAAACAAACATTTGACTATGTTTAGCATTCACTATTGATTATGTTTACTGACGTGAAGCGATACTACAAAAAAACTACCAAATTAAGAAAATAGATTTTGGGTGTACTCCTGCCTTAAGGCATAGAATATGAAGAAGATTGACGATGCTGCATTATTGTGCTTTGATCAAGCACATAGCCATGGGAAACTTAGGTAAGCTGTTTCCGGTTTCTGGTATCTTCTCACATATATGCTCTCTCTCAGTGTGCTGAAGTGAAACTTAAAGTTTTTCAAAATAATTAATTCTTCAGTAATGATTAAAATCACGGCTGCAAAAAATCCATGCTTAAAGTTTTCTTTAATTTAATAATTTAAATTTAGAACTCTTAGACAGTTTTATTGCAATTCTGGTCGTAGTAAAAAGCTCGTTTTATTGACTCAAGTACTTTGACGACCGTTTTTAAATATTTGATAGATGCTCACCATTATTTGGAATGTTTAACAGAAACCTGAATTGCTATTATTTTTAGAGGTTTATGCTTTCTAAATAAGACCATTCACCACCTTCTGCAATGTGTAGCAACTGCAGAAAAATTATCGACATTGTTACACGCTTTGCCTTGAAAATGATTTCAAACAAGTTGCGCTACTGACAATTCTTTCAAACATTTTTTTTAATAATGGTCTTTTGAATGTGTATCCGTAGCTTTAATTTAATATTTAAATAAGAATTATTCTTCTTTCAGGTATATGAGAAACGTGTCTTACAAGGAGAAAAACTCACAGGATATGCAAAAAACTATGAAAACATTACGTATATGTTTGATTCTGAGTATTTAATCTCATGTTTTTTCATGTGATGTATAATTTACATTTGTGATTATTAAGTTATAGTTTTTTACACACATAACTAGAAGGGACTAAAATTTTGACAGTCTCTTTGGCTTTGCTCACACACACATTATAACTAGAAGAGACTGAAATTTTGACAGCCTCTTTTGCTTTGCTCAGGATGAGGGGTAAAATGAGAAACTTGTTCTACTTTTTTTATGATTTAAGTCATTTATTCAGCTCAGGCAAATTATCACTTGTGTCATAGTTATTCACTCATAAGCCATTCCAATTTAATGTATATTTTTAACCTAAGGCCTCTAACTCATGGCCAAAAGTTAGTTGGAAAGCTGCTTACAACTGACCTTTTTCCCAAACCAATCGAAATCTTGATTTGCCAAACTACTGGAGATAGGAGCGAATTTTATAAGAAAATAAGTGTAATCAATATCATAGTTGAACAAAAGAAAATACTCCTTGCCCATCTCAAAGTTCCCTTAATGTGCATGATATTTAAAAAGACGATATGCAGAAATCGGACAAGAATAATCATAACAAAGTTTATTTGTTATGATTACTATTAGTTACTTTAGTATTATAATGTATATATATACATATTTTTTTAAACAATTGTAGATAGACAGATATCAGTTACAAAGTCATTTTTATGGAATTTCTGATAATAAACCATTTTTATTATTGTTTTATTATTACGTATATTTGATTTAACCTCAACACAATTTTTATCAAGTCACTTATGAGTGATGTTTGTTTATTAAAATTGAGAGAAAATTTCTGGAACTTTCTTAGATCTTTTAACACAAAAACTTTTCCTATAGAAATTCAACATATTGATTGGCATAATAAAATAATATTTTCGAAATATTCAGCAATTCACCACCTTGTAGTAGTTCTTGCCTGCCTTTCCACTAGCTTGGCAGAAGTGTTTCTTTTTGTTTTCCTTCCCTTTTGTCTTTCTCCTTTTGTTTCCTTTTTCAGATAGTTGATCTTTTTTTCTTTTAAGGTCTTGAATATGCTGTTCTTAAAATTCCATAAATACAATTTGATCAGTATAGAGGCAGAAGAATTAGTTCAACAGAATTCAGGCTTGATCTTATCTCCACAATTGAGTAATAGTGAGGCAATTTTTTTTTGGTCCTGGTAATAGTTTAGCAACACATTTTGCGTTCAAGCCAGTTTTTGCATTGTGACAAGTTTATGTGAACTACAGTATTTTTATTTAAACACAGATCTTTTCTTTTTTTCTTGAGTGCATCCAACTTTGATGTTACTAGCATTACAGAAAGTGGAGAATGGGCTTCCATCAGGCATTATAATCCTCTTTCAAGCTCTGAAAATAATAGCAATTCAGGTTTCTGTTAAACATACAAAATGGTGTTATTCGTAAATGAAAACCTATCAAATTATTAATGACAACTGTCAAAGTATTTGTGTCAATAAACCTAGCAACTACGAGCAGAAAGAATAAAGAATGTACACAAAACAATGCGACAAATTTTAAGACCTACAAAACTGACTAAGAGTTCTAAATTTCAATTATTGAATTAAAGGAAATGTGATTGTAAACTTTTGAAAAACGTCAAGTCTCACTACAGCACATAGAGTATACATGTGAGGATAAATTATACCGGAAACAGCTTACCTAAGCTTCGTAATTCCCAAGGCTATGTCCTCGATCATGCGGTTTGTTTCTGCTGCCTTTTTAAATCAAGGAACGGGCACAATGCAAAATGGTCTTTAATCAATCTTTGTTATATTCTTTGATCTAGACCCGGGGCAGAACAACAGTGAACAGAAAAATCATCCTATGAAAAAACGCATACGGGTCATTCCATGTCAAATCACCGAATGCCCCAAGCACTTTGGTCCTGGATTTTGTTAATTTTTTCACCAATGTTTGCCTCTTAGTAGAAAGAATAAATCTCAAATTTGAGCCCGTTCAGTTAAATAGCTTTTGAGATACGGCCATTTTTATTTCAAGGGTGGTGGGCCCAATATGGCGGATGTGTAATTTGATACAATTTTCAGATCGAAATATCTCCCAATATAATAAACTCAGAGAATTCAAATCTTTTGTGGTAATAGAATAGCAGAAAGAGATAACAAATATTACAAAATTGTACTATTCAATGTAAACCGTATTAGTACAAAGACGGCATATGTCGAGAAAAGTTTCGGTCGGCATCCATTTTCCAGGACTCAAAACTGCTTGTTGTATATTGCATACTCTAGATATTTCAGGTGCTTAAAGCCTGCCATACTGGCTTCAAAATCTGAGCCTTTCATGGTTACAATGTACATTGCTGCTGGATGGCCAGCTTGCCAAATCGGAAAAAAGTCATTTTTGGCTAATGTTCGGAAGCCGGAAAAAAATATCGACACCTTTGATTTTCAGTTTTTTGGTTAATTTTATTGTAAAGGTATGCTCATCTATTTTTTTTGTGCCAAATATCGTTTACTTCGTGAAAGTTCTTCCAGATAAAATCAATAAATCAATATATAGACCTTTAAGACTTAGTTTAAGCAGCTCTCCTGCAATTTTTTTGGAATGCTTTTTGAATTTGAAAAACTAATTTTCTCCCCTTTATTAATTTATTCACATTTTGGATTTTCTGAAAAACATTTTATAACCTTTCTCGTTTTATTAGAGTTAAAAATACTAGAAGCTGGAAAAGTCTTGATCCGTTTTGATTAAGAGATTTTAAAGAACCTAAAAAACTACGTCCCTTTTATTTATGTAAGGCCAGCATGTTGTTTATTTATGTTTTATAAAAACTTTTTCAAGAATTTAATGTTAAGATCGGAATAAAAACAAAAAGTCACAGAAAAAGTAAAATTGGATACATACCGGTAGTGAATCAAAGGCACATACTTGTGTAAATAATTATCATACTTGGTGTTTAAGGTCAGGAGAGCAAAAGATATGAAGAGTGGGATACTGGCAAAACCCAAGCCGAGAGTTGGAAAACGTCTTGATGGAGCTGTACAATAGAGTGAAAGCCTTCTATGAAGAGGAGGAGCATTCCCGCCCCTTGCCTGGTTCAAAGGAGTACAAGTCAGTTAAGAGAACAGATGGTAAACGCTATCACAAACAGAACCGCGGTTTCCTCCTTTTAAACTTAAATGAGTTACACCTGTTCAGACTACAAGGAAAAGTACCCTGTTGATATAAAAATAGGGCTGTCAAAAGTTTGTGAGCTCAGGCCACAGCATTGCATTGCTGTTGGCTGTAGAGGAACACATTCTGTGTGTGTTTGCGCCATTCATCAGAATGTTAAGTTGATTATTAGTGCCATACAATGCAAGAATGGGGAGCAACGGACCTATCATGATCTACTGGCAAAGCTTGTTTGTTCAGTTGATTCCAAACTTTGCATGATTCACAGATGTGAAAATTGCCCAGACTCCGAAAATCTAATTTCTTATTTAGAAAACATTTTGGGCTGGAAAATGAAGATGATGACGCAGCTGAGGATGGGTCTATCAGCTACAAGCAATGGCTCACGACAGATCGGACCACACTCCATGATTATAGCTAGCCCGTCGAAGAATTTGTGGAAACAATAGTTGAAAAAACCAACACCCTTACTGCGCACCATTATATTGCAAAACACCAGGCGAAATTCATTTCGAATTTGAAGGACAATCTAGAGCGTTAGGAAGCAATTTTAATTCTTGATTTTGCTAAAAATTACAGCTTCATAGTCCAGGATACCGCATAGGGATTTCACTGGGACAACAGCCAGGCAACCCTCCACCCTTTTGTAGCTTACTACCAAAAGGATAATAAGCTCCACAACATTAGCATGTGTGTCGTCAGTGACTGCCTGAAACACAACACAATCACAGTGCATAAGTTTCAACAGCCTGTAATTCAGTATTTAAAAGTTCAATTGCTAGAACTTAACAAACTCATTTATTTTTCTGACGGTGCAGCCTCACAATGTAAAAACTTCAACAACTTCTAAAATTTAGAAAATTAACTAGCGGTAAACTAGTTTGAGCTGCGTCGGTGTTTCTAAAACAACAATTTAGTAATAAAAATGTAAATTCTACACCGTAAAAAAGATAGAACACTTACTGACGTTTCGGACGTTAGTCCTTCGTCGGAAACTTTTCACACTGAAGATTTCGGTGTGGATGCCAAATGGCAATTTTTGGCATTCAGTGTAATGTAATGGCATTGGAGGAACTGTAAAACGAGGAGCAGCCCGTACAAGTCTGCAGGCAACAACATCAGGCCACATCCTCACCCCAGCTGACTTGTATGAATGGGCCAAGAAACACGTTGAATTTGTGACCTTCTTTTATGTCACAAAAGAAGAAGTTGCTGCCCATGCCCAGGAACAGGAGTACAGGTTTGCTTTTGCAAAGAAAGTTGCTGGAACCAGAAGCCACCACTCCTATGTACCGCTGAAATGGGAAAACAAACTGTTGGTCCAGCGGGTGTCAGGAGATGACGAGCCATCATTTGAAGCAGCGATCTACAATCAGGAAAGTATTCGTGCATCAAATGTAGTGGTCTGCATTAGGCAGTGCGAGATAGGCAGTTACATTGCATGCACCTATGATGAAAAATAGCGGATTGGACTAATACGCGACACTTTAGAGGAAGAAGATGATGTGTTGGTTTCATTCATGCACCCCCACGGCCCAGCTAGGTAATATCATTGACCAAGCAGAGAGGATGTTTGCCATGTGCCATTGCAGTGTGTTATCTGCTTGGTTGGCACACCTAACACTCCCAATGGAAGGCAGTACTATCTAGAAGAACATGATAAGGCCCGCCCGGCTAGTCTGCTTTAGTCTGCATATTACAGTAATTAAGATTGATTAATTAGAGTACGTTTTGGAACACTACTTTTTTGTTACAAATGCAGTTTATTTTTCACAACATGAGCTATAATACAAACAAATTAATTATTTTCCTTTAAGCATTTTATAATTAAACTTCAAGCCGCGGCGGGTGTTAAAGGTCTATTTATTGATTTATTAATTTTATCAGGAAGAACTTTTATGAAGCGAACGATATTTGGCACAAATAATATTAATAATATTAACCAAAAAACTGAAAATCAAAGGTGTCGATATTTTTTTCCGGCTTCCGAACATTAGCCAAAAATGATTTTTTTCCAACTTGGCAAGCTGGCCATCCAGCAGCAATGTACATGGTAACCATGAAAGGCTCATCAGATTTTGCAGCCGGCATGGCAGGCTTTAAGCACCTGAAATATTTAGAGTATGCAATATACAACAAGCAGTTTCGAGTCCTGGAAAATGGATGCCGACCGAAACTTTTCTCGACATATGCCGCCCTTGTACTAATACGGTTTACATTGAATAGTACAATTTTGTAATATTTGTTTTCTATTTCTGCTATTCTATTACCACAAAAGATTTGAATTCTCTGAGTTTATTATATTGGGAGATATTTTGATCTGAAAATTGTATCAAATTACACATCCGCCATATTGGGCCCACCACCCTTGAAATAAAAATGGCCGTATCTCAAAAGCTATTTAAGTGAACGGGCTCAAATTTGAGATTTATTCTTTCTACTAAGAGGCAAACATTGGTGAAAAAATTAACAAAATCCAAGACCAAAGTGCGTTGGGTATTCTCCATTTTCGGTGATTTGATATGGAATGACCCATACTGCCTTAATTTTATCCTGTGCTCTGAATCCATCAACGCCTTATTTTCCTTGTTTCTGGCCGAGGATCATCATAGAAAAGTGATACGTGAATAAATATTCTTTTTACTTTATCTTTTGCCATTCTGCAAGGGCTTAAAACAAATTTCGCTATCATATTTTAAAAGAAAATGGAACAGATACAATCAAAGAAACAGAACATGATCTCCATGCACTATACTCTGTTTCTGACGTCACAGACCAGAAAACAATAGGGTAGTTACCAGCCTTCCATTGCTCGGTCAAAGTAAATTCGGAAGTGATTTTTCCAAACTTTAAGCGCAAATTACACCATGAAGGAAAATCTTTCTTTGATACATACAAAAAACCCACAAGCGATATATACACTTTAAATCTTGAATTTGAAGCTTTACCATCTGATCTGTTTTTTTTATTCAAATTATGTAAACATATATCTGAAAACACGAAAAAAAAAAGGGAACCTCCCTGTCTTAGCGGGGGTTGTCGTCGCGTGCCTTTGATTTCAATGAACCAATCAAAAGAGAGTTTGAAAAATGATCGTTTGCATTGGTTACACGTCGAGTTCCAACACGCCTCAATGACAAAGTGAAAAGCCGAATATCGTTCGAATTTTTTCAACATTTTTTAGTGGGGTTGGCTGCTAAAAATCGTATGTGCTGTAAAATGTATTGAAATTTGAAAATATGGCGATTATATTGGGACTTAAGCCACTGTTTTGTGGCAAGGAAGATATTTATCGAGTGACCTGTGGCTGCAGGGAACATATCGAGTCTCCCTTTCTTTTAGGAGGCGAATTATAATTCAAAGCAACAGAAGAAAGGGGGTTACTAAAGGGGTAAATACCTTCAGAAATAATGAATAAAATGCAAAGAATGAGGTGAGAGCACGTTATTACTCTCAAATAAAAAAATAGTGTAATTTCAACACGATTATTAAACCCACCATACTAAATCTTAATTAAAATAAGTAACAGTCTACATGACATAATTATTGTATTCGCAATAAGAGCTTGGGCTGCCTGTGACTTTGCATGTCAAATTACAAATAACGAATTAAATCTCACGTCCAATTTAGTTATTCACATATTATAAATATGAAAGAACCTAATTTTTCAAAGTTATATTACTAGCATTAACAATATACCATAATGATAACTTACTCCCATCTGGATTTGCTTGAATGCGCTATACATGGGGTACAAGGTCGGAATTAAGGGTCTGCGGCGGTTTACAAACAATTAACTATTTGAAGATAGAATCAAACCCGAGCGTCCAGGACGAAAGACTGGAACCTTACCAACTAAATCAATTAGGTTGTGGTCAATCAGTTTCTCTTTAAAAGATTTTACATGTACTATTACCCAGGTTGTCCAATTGGGACTGAATTTGACTTTGAGGAAGGTCCCAAGTCACTTGAGCACTGGGTGCGTACAGGTACCGCCTTTAATAACCAACCAACGTTCGGGGATAACCCAACAGCTCGATCGCGTGAACCATCGAGCTGTATTGGTAATTATTGGATTGGTGGATATGAGAACAGAACTAATCCACAAGTTACAGCTGGCAATCATGGATCAGATGTCTACATTGGAACATTGACATCACCAGAATTTGTGATAACGGGAAAAATGGTAAACTTTTTGGTCGGTGGAGGATGTGATATCAGTCTCGTAAGTGTAAACTTGGTAGTTGCTGGGAATTTTGTAAGGAGAGCAACTGGAAAATGTAAAGAAACAATGTCTCGGGTGAGCTGGAATGTTGAGGAGTTCAAAGGTATGAAAGCCAAACTACAATTGGTTGATCATACAGATGGAAAATGGGGACACATCAACTTTGACGATTTCAGAGGAGATATTGCTTACTGCAAAGGTAACTGGAATGGTTTAGTGATATTTGTGATACATCCTGCTGATGAACAGTAAATGTTTTGCTATTTATTTTCAGCAGTATTCTAGTTATGCCTGTTCAGATATCTCTACACTGTACACGTGGGAAACAACGTATTTATATGCCCGTAAATTGTTGTTTTTGGAAATTACCATTCAGCATTCAACCCATTAAACCCGACTTACTGCAATGACTATTTATTTACTTGATCATATGGTAACGAGAAACTGGAAACTTCTTGTGACGCTCGATGCAAAAAATGCGATGGTAATTAAAAATTATGTCGGTGTTTCTAAAGAAAATTTTGTTTTAAGTGAGTAGATTACTGACATTTTAGACAGAAGTCCTTCATCGGAAGAAAGAACAAAGGTGCTTGCATTTCAATTTGCATTGTAATTGTTATGTCTTAATAGGCTTTTTTGTTGTCTCATTTTGAAATATTCAAATTTTCAATTAGAATGAAATTTATTGAAATTTATCAAAATTCTAAAATTAAGGACGCTTTCTTAGAGGGTTTTATATAACGTCTTTTCTGCTATCTTGAATCACCTCCCTTCCCTCCCTTTCCTCCACTCACACATCTTTCCCTCCCTTCCCTCCACATGTCTTGCCCTTCCCTCCCTTCCCTCCACAAACACGTCTTGCCTTTCCCTCCCTTCCCTCCACTCACACGTCTTTCCCTCTTTCCCTCCCTTCCCTCCACATGTCTTGCCCTTCCCTCCACACACACGTCTTGCCCTTCCCTCCCTTCCCTCCACTCACACGTCTTTCCCTCCCTTCCCTCACATGTCTTGCCCTTCCCTCCCTTCCCTCCACAAACACGCCTTACCCTTCCGTCCCTTCCCTCCACACACACGTCTTGCCCTTCCCTCACTTCCCTCCACACACACGTCTTGCCCTTCCCTCCCTTCCCTCCACAAACACGTCTTGCCCTTCCCTCCCCTCCACACACACGTCTTGCCCTTCCCTCCCTTCCCTCCACACACGTCTTGCCCTTCCCTCCCTTCCCTCCACACACACGTCTTGCCCTTCCATCCCTTCTACACACACGTCTTGCCCTTCCCTCCCTTCCCTCCACACACACGTCTTGCCCTTCCCTCCTTTCTACACACATGTCTTGCCCCTCCCTCCCTTCCCTTCCCTTCATACACACACACACGTCTTGTCCTCCCCTCCCTCCCTTCCGTCCACACACATACCCTTGCCCCACTTTGTGAATTGATAGATCATTTAACGTTTTCTCTAGGCGAAAAGCCTGTAATAAAAGCTGTTCTTTAATAAACAGTAAGAATCGACTATCTTCAGTCTACTCAATATACAATTTCTCACAATCACTAACAATAAATTCACTTAAGTACAGTTCAGTTCAACAACCATTTCGCTTCGCTTCAATTTAGTTTTCAACTGCTCAATTTACATCACGTGACTCTTTCTCAGGACTAAACTAATTTCACAACAAAGCTCTATTGCATTTCTGCCTCTGGAATCGATGGGATGAGCTTTTTTCTTAGTCAACTTTGAAAGCCTCCTATACATTTTTGACTCATACATACTCCGTAAGAGTAGCAATGGGGTATAGCATGGACTTTCTCATTTGTATACAATTCTGTGAAGCAATGGCTATTGTTTTAGATCCTCCAGCCTGCTTTGCGCCGTTGGTTTGTATATAAAGTGTTTTAATCCGCATTGTTTACCAGTTTACGGAGACTGGTTCTACTTATTAGTTTTACCTTTTAATCAATCTTGACTTTGATTCTTTGATTCGTTTAGGGCATTGGTTGAATTGTTTGCTATTAATAATAAATTTAAAAGCAGAACTGAGAAAATCAGAGGGAAATCTGGGATAACACTCTCACTCTTTGACACGAACGACTGTGCGTGGAGGAAACTAGTTATGGTCTGATTGTAGTTCTACTTGTGCGTAGTATCCGCGAGTCATCTCATTGAGACTTTTGATATTTCAACCAATCATCAGACCACGTTCCATTAAGCTCGAGCAAGAAGAATCACACTTCTATTGAATGGCGTCTCCAATCCAGCGGCGTAATTCCCTAGCAGACATTCCTCAGTTTCAAACTGGCAATTATTCATCAATTGAAGATTAGCTGACATACATACTATTATATATTCATCAGTTTTTCCTTAGTTCCACATTACAAGATGCATCAGATATTTATTAGCATACATTCCTCAGTTCCTCATTTGCAAAATTTTATCAGTTCCGCATTAACATAACTTCCATAGTTCCATAATAGCGAGCATTTCTCGTTCCCGCATTATGAAATGTGTTTCCTCAGTTTCACATCAGTAACATGTTCTCAGTTCTTCATATAAGCACACGCTCCTCATTTCTAAATACATTTCTTAGTTCTACATTAGCATATTTTTCATTTCAGATGAGCGTTTCAAGGGGCAATGTCCCGCTGTTGGAGACTAAGCTGTATTCAATTTTTAATGTTTTTGTCCATCCCTAAAAAGCAAGAGACTCTATTGTAGTCTGTAATTTGCGCGAGCTTGAATTTATTCTTTTCACAGAGATTGCGGTCAAGCGGTAAATCTAAAAGTGCGACTTCTTTCTATAAATATTCAACGTAGCAACCTGCATTTCATATAGCTAACTGCGATAACAAATATTTCAAAAGATGCCTCTCAGATCTTATTTTTTTGTTCTGCCTGCATGAATAGTTAGTAGAGTTTTTTTTTTCCAAACAGTTCAAGATTTTGTGAAAATTACCTATTACTGGAAGAAAGCGTTTAGAAATTCTACTTTTTGTCACTTTCTGAACTTTATTTTAAACTAAGAAAGTTCATATGTTGAAAGCATGTAGAAGTTTCTAATAGAAAGGGAAGTGCTGCGAGCTCAATTCAATGTGCTACATTATGCCACCAGTGAGATAAAACTAAAAGGCTCTGAAATACACTCAAATCTACTCACTTTTGCAGTCCGCTGACAGCAAGTACGCTGCAAAGGCCGAGTCTTTTGCGACAGAGCTTGAAATTTTAAGCCTTCTTATACGTGGCATTCGTTTCTTTCTTTTGGTTAACTCTTTTGCTGGATTTCCTCCAGAAGAACCTGTATCTTTTTTTGCCTTTCACGACGAAGTCCACGGTGGCAAGAGCACGCCTGATCTCGTAGTCGATTAAAACGTTTTAGAACAAGCTATATAAGGAAAATTGACAGAATTGGAGAGGTGGAATGCTTTTGTTTAGGTAAATAATGACGGATGTTACTTCAGGATGGATAAAATACAATCCGACTTACCACTCTACAAATCAAGTCTCTATCTTGTACCTAGTCTCCCGAGTCTGCACATTGCTCCTTTAAAGCTGGCCCCAGCTTATCTGTTTATTTAACTACCATAACCCTTATGTTGGCCATTAAAGTAGGATAAGCTGGCGTATTAAATTGTACTTAATCAGTTTGTTTAGCAAAAGTCTAAAATTTGTTATTCTTCTTGACCTTTGAAGCATCCAACTTACAGTCTGCTGTGTTTAGTATTTTCACGTATAGCAAAATTTTATGTATTGAAAATATGTCACCATACTTGTCTACAGGACCACACACTGCGAAAGTGTCATTTTCTTCTTCTGCTGCTACAAGTACATCACTTTACATGAAAACAACACCGTCACCAGCTTTTACGTTACATACGAGAAGTTCAAAATTTCTCCATCTGTCTACGAGCAGTGCTACGATAAATACAGGTATTTGTCTTTACTTGTTCATAATGTGGTATGTTTAAAGTAAACAAAAATGAAACTGAAGAAACATATTTTACAAGTTCAAAGATGCATTTCTTATTTTAAGCCAATCATGAAGTCATGAAATGGACCAATGCGTTTTATTACTGTTTCATTTAAGAAATGTGACCCTGTTCCTTAACGCGGTACAAACCTAATAACAATGACTTTTGTACATCATATAGTTGAAGTGCTTTTGAAAAGCCACAAACTATAAATGTGTGTTTAATTTTATGACTTTTTGCGATTGCAGTAAATAAATACCCTAAATTTCCGAAGATAAGCCTTAGGTTTATATTTTTCAAAGGAACCTTAAGGAAGGATAAGGGCTTATATACTTGCAGTAAGCTTGTATCCGGGGAGGGTAAATGTACATAGGGAGGAGGGTAAGTGCTTGTATCCTCCTTTTTATATGACTCTGTGTGTCAGTAAAAAATCTGTGCAATTTTTAACCATATTTTTGAGCAAATTATTTTTTTTAAATCAGTTCCAAACCTGCAGAAGAATTAAGGTTTATTAAAAACATAACTTTATAAATTGAACATTATAAATCTTACAGTGTCGGTTTTCCTCAAAGGTTTGTAAGACTGAATAGTTTTAGTCACTGACTTCACTTTCTACCTTTTCATCTGTGTCCCAAACATCAAAAACTTCCTCAAATCCATCTTCAACACTAGAAATATTTTAAACGTGATATTCTTCTTTGTTCTTTGGCATAACATACTCGTTAATGCCCTTGGTGTGGACCAACATATTCTCACTCACGTCTACTTTGATTGGCTGCTTTCACATTTTTGAATGAGCGTTTTGTTGGAGTAAACTTCATCCCATGCATTCTTGAGCATGATGTCTATAGCAACATTTGCTCTGATGCTGTTATCTTGCCCTTTGTGTACTTTGCGAGATTGTCGTTAAGTGTTTCTCAAGTTGATTTCTGATAACATTTTTAAACTGCTTGTTCGAATATACATCTATGGGTAGAAATCACTTTTACACCCGAAATGCACGTTTAAAAGCCACATTTTCGTTTTCTGCAGCAGCTTTTTATCTTGTCTGTAGGCTGGGCATGATGCCCGTCGGTAACTAAGATCTTACCGGACGAATCAGCTGGTAGAGAATTTTAAACACATTTCCCAAATCTAGTTCTACCCAATGATTCATAACGTGTACTTCGCACAACGCTTTTGGTTGTTGCCTGGTGCAGTACTCATGTTTTAATCTTTCTTTGAACAAACTGTCTTGTGGTGTTTGGTCCATGCTTGGTAAGTTGGAGTCTTTCCTTAGTCCTCCTTTGTAAACGTTGTGCGTAAAACTGAGAAACCGCGAGTTGATAACCATGATCTGGAGCTTTCCGGCGGTTTATGTTTATTTTCGGAGCACTACTCCAATCTTCGAGTAACTGCAAAGAACCATCGATCGAACGGTTTAAAGCGCCATCCATTTTCTACCTTCTCTTCTTTCAGTAAATGCTTGTGTTTATGAAACCACCAACACTTTTTTATGAATTTTTGATGCAGTTTCTATTTTGTCAAATTGAACAATGTCATGTAACTGTGCTGTTCAGATTTTGGTTCCTGCTATCCTCAACCAAAATCACATAGTTTTCCTATCAATTCCAAAGCGTCTGACCGTCTGAGGTATACTTTTCACATTTTTGTAAAACCAGCTAATAGCATTTAACTTGAACTCTTGACTGAAAGTTTTCCTAATAAGTTTGTGCTCGTGATCTGCAGTGGTTTCGTACGAATCCATGAGTTTCCTGTTTCTTTCAAATCAATCAAGAAAGAGGTTTTCTTTGACATGTCGAGACAGACAAGTGGTTGCAACCGTTCTTACAAATTTTTTTTTTTGTAAATGACGGAAACATTTGCAGTTAATGATGGCATCTGCGCACTCCAACACAAAGGTTCAGGAGACTCTGTTTTTGTTGCTTGGAACCTAGCAATCATTACGGTAAAAGTGGAACCTAAGAACCCCCACGATGAACACGGCGGGTCTAAAACGCAGGTCAAGGGTCATGCATAACGGGTCAAGGGAAATGGGTCAAGGGTAATGGGTCAAGGGTTAAGGGTCAAGGGTCATAGGTCCACTATCCGGAAAAAGGCCCCGCAAAAATTTATGGTTAAAACTATTTATGGTCTTTTATCAGCCTTGGAGAAAAGCGGTTACAAGCACAAATGCAAAACGAGCAGCCACAACCGCAAACGAATACAAGATCACGAAAACGCAATGTAATCTGGTTTAACCCACAATGTAATAATGATTACTTTGTTCGTAACGACTTAAACTCCGATATCTTGGAAATTCTCTCGATTGAGATCAGGAAGCCTAATGCCAGGCCTTTTGTTTTAACCACCTGGTATAGGCCTCCTGATTCTCATGTTGAGCTTTTTTCACTTTTTGAAACTGTTATTGGAAAGCTTGATTCTGAAGGTATAGAGCATGTAGTCTTAGGGGATATGAATGCAGATTATCTTTCACCCTCTGA
>JAOBBB020020573.1:0-15615 GCA_025331005.2 Zoanthus gigantus | reverse complement strand
CGAACCCCACATCTTCGGTTTACTAGTACGACGTGTTAACCACTACACCACAAGGACTAACCACGCTGGAAACGCAGTCAGTTAATTTAATGTATGGATAACTGCAGGGATCCCAAGGCATTATTTTCTCTATGGATAAGTTGAACACCGTAAATCGTAAATTTTGGTACGCATAGAATTAATGAATATACTGTATATTTATTTCTTTAATCCGTCACTTGTCACTTCTCCTAATACTGACAAAAGTAACAGTAAGGTGATCGAAAGCTAGAAAAACAAGCTCAATTAACTTTGTTTTAACTGCGTGTCCGTAAAACAGTTATAAGTCCCCCCTAAATAACGTTGTAACAAAAACGTCGGAATGGAATTGTTAAGGTTGTAAACCACAGATTTCAAAACTATAAAATAAATATCCGACTGAAAGAACATAAGTTTGATAAAAAACACTAACACAACTGCTTGGGCTGTGTTTAGAACTTGAATTGTTTCTGTGGTAACATATCAGCCGCATAGAAATTATTAATATAAACGTTTCTAGTATCGAGTTCTGATTAATTTTTTTTCAAAAATAACACAATACAAGAATGTTTCCATAAATTTTTGCTTCATTTATGCAACACGAATTTTCAGTCGGATTACAAAAACATATGTTTAAAATTGAAACTACTTTTCTAAAATTTTGCTTCATCTGAAGTTCTAGTCCAATATGTCCCTGTAATCTAAGGTTGTACAAGTTATGTACCACTCGCTAATGGTTTTCCCACTCAGCTGTCTTAAGATTCTTAGAACAAGTGCACCAAAATCTTAAAGCTGTATGTATAGATCTGAATTTATAACTGACATTTTTTGAAATTGACAGGCCGTTTCAATTTTTAATTAAAACTTTTTTTTTTATTCTTTTGCTCCCTCAAATTGTGTGGTAATGAACTTGAATGTAATTAACGGTGTAAGCGTAGATTCCATTATATTTTGACAAACTATACAATTTCGAAGTTTGTGATGGCAGAAATGAGGCTCTATTCATAAAATCAGTGTTTACCAATCTCCGACAAAAGTTTCCTGATGTGATTTAAGTTCATCATGAAGATGAAGTATTACCGGACCTCAGGCAAGTAATCAAGTTTTACCACCTCAAAATTGGATTTGCTGTTTTTATCATTGTCATTTTTAGCAACTTGAGTAAGCTTCATTTCTTAATCATCAACCGAAAACTTGCCTATACCATTTTACTGTTGGCGCTGTTTTTATATTCCTCCCATGACGTTCCATCTTCACTTAAGCTAATAGAATATGACGTAACATATTTGGAGCCACCAGGATCTCCTTGTGTAGCAATACCGGTCAACGTCTTGACTCCGCCGAGGTTAATCTGGAGATAGTCACGTGATGACAAGGCGCACCAAGACGAGGTTCCGTATAGGCGTCCGTTAGTAGCATTACCGGAACTGGCTGATAAACCAGAATTTGATATAGAACCGTCCTCAAAACCCAGAGAATGTCGGCAAGCTGTGGAAAATGTAAAAACTTAGAAAAAGGGATGATCAATTATGGAGGGACTCACATTCGTGATAACAATAATAAAAAATAAATAATAAACAATAATAAAATTTTGCTGGAATTCGTTAGTATGTAACCCAAAATGGTTGCTAATGTAAAGTTGCTCAGTTATCATTTTAGGGCAACAATTAAACTAAACACGTTAAAGAGAGAATGAAATGATTTGGAACTTGACAGCGAGGCTATAGAAATACTTATTAATAATTAATTTAAACATTAAAATTTAATTTAAAATTTGTTATAATATCAACTATAATAAGGGAAACCTGGGCGTGTGTGGTTGGCGCAGTTGTAAGATTTCTGCTTTCCAACCGCAAGGTCCCCCGTTCGATCCCGGTTCTGCTGATATTTGAACATTCGTGCAACATTCTTTTCTGCCTAAGCTAACTCAGCTTTCCATCTTTCCGGGGTAGGTAAATAAGTACCAACGTCTGCTGGGAGCTAACCTGCGATGGATTAGTGTCCCGTCCAGGGGGAGCCAAAGACTCTCATCCGCTTAACATTACAAAACCGGAGATAAGCGCCGGCTCCATGGGCCACTAGGCTAATAAAGGATTTAGCTTAACAATTAGGGAAACCTAATATCTTTTAACTAAAAACCCAACGCTTAGAACCAACGTTTCGATGTCACTGACATCATTATCAAAGTAAAATAAAAAGGTTCGACATTCGAACAACATTAACTTATCAGGAGTGTGTGTATATAATGATATACAACATGAGAAGTTCAGTCTCTAAATCGTATCACCTGCATCTCCCAGTCCAACAAACCAGCTAGAAAACAGTAAGTTTCTTATACTAATACTTATACATTGTACTTCACAGATAGTTTTATGATAATCTTGGCAAAAATATTCAGCATTGCATGTTGAATATTCATTCGGTGCCGATGGCATGAGTGACCAAATGCGCTCGAAACGACACCGCACACTGGAGGAACTTGCTTACGCCAATAGTCACGAGTGACCATTAGCTCAGCTGATAGCTCTAGTGTGCGCCGGGCTTAATCTGACGAAGGACTAACGATCAATCGAATTATTTCAACCTTGACTTCTAGTTGTCTATTTTTCAATTACTCTGACGGAGCTAACACACGGTACTTCAACTCCTTACACTGTCTATGGCAATAATCAAAATATTTAAACATGGGGGTAATCACGCCGGCGTTTTCTCATTAACAACTGCTGAATTTGTTTTACCTTGCAAAATACCGTACACCTCCACTCGGAGTGCAGGATAACTGTTATATGACAAAGGTTTAAATCGAATGAGCTTCGCTTGAGCTGCTTCTCGTAGTACATTCTTCACTTTTCCACTGCGATCTTTGTTTCCTTGAAACACCTACAAAGTCACGTTTTCATTCAACATGAACAACATAAAATTTGATTAGATACAAAACAGTCAAATCGATCATCAACGAACAGAACGTTTTAAACTTTAAACGATGCAACTGTAATTTGTTCTCTAAATCAACTATGTTTCCACTTTTAGCTGTGTTTCCGATTTCAGCCTCGTTAATGCAGATGATGGTCAATTTTTTAAAAAAACTACCTGCGACAAGTGCACAGTCAATAATAAATCTCTTTCAAGAAATTTACCTTTTCTCTTCCTTGTTCGTTATAAATTGACCAACTATTGTTGTTCAATAATAAACTAAGTTTGTAGGTTTTCGTCCATTCCCCATAATTATTATGACCTTGTGTGATTACAGCACAAATCACATTTACATCTCCGAAATCAATTTGCAGCCAAGATGTATCAACGAACAGAACGTTTTAAACATTAAACGATGCAAAAAATGCACAGTCAGTATTAAATCTATTTCAAGAAATTCACCTTTTCATATCCTTGTTCGTAATAAATTGGCCAACTGTTGTTGGTCAATGATAAACTAAGTTTGTAGGTTTTCGTCCATTCATCAATACCATAACGACCTTGTACCGTTATAGCACAAATCACATTTACATCTCCGAGATCAATTTGCAGCCAAGATGTATCTCTGTCTTTAGATGCTGATGCCCATCCACCATTCACTATCCTGTCCAGTCTGGCGAAGTGGGGCAGGGCGGCAAAATCAAAATATGAGGAAGCAGTAAACCTGTGATCAGGAACTGCCAAACTGCTCTGAACGCCAACCGCGGTACCGGAACATTCTGTCATAAAACCAGAAGGAAAAAAATGCAGCAAAGTAAATAACGTTTTTAGTGGTCTGTGGCTATTAGGTGAAACAAACTAAAAGGCCCTTAAAAATAAACCAATTTAAGTTTCTACAGTACTCCACCGCTAAATATCCTATTGGACATTCTTGTTTTGTTGTTATCATTTTTCTCTTCCTCCCCTTTCTCGATCCTTTTTTTACCATAAACTATCTTCATGCTTTGTTTGATATCAACAAAAAACTTTTGATATCTATCCTACAGAGCATTTGAGCTCAAAGTCTTCCCCTTTTTTTGGCAATTAAAATACTTCCATGCATTCGGCATAACATCAAGAAAAATGATTCATATTATTTAAAATGTTGAAACTGAACAAAATAATATCCTGAGGCTGATTTATTATTAAATCAAAGGAATAAATAATCTATTCTTTAAACTGGTTAAAGTGCCTTATCAGCTAATATATCCAAGGGGCTCTAACCTATTTTTCTACGTAAAGATAATTAGGTTATAGGATCCAAGCAACTTTTCGGTACTGTATCTTGCAAACAGATTGAAAATAAACAAGTCTTGTGTGAGTGATGTAGTTTATGGAAATCGATTAAGTGGTTTTCATTGAACATGGGGCATTCTAAATATCTCACTTCGCTCTCAAAGCAAAATTTGAAGGACACAAAGTTGTTACACTCACAAACGTTCTTGTCGATAAATGTAAATGGCAGCAACATGGATGAAGACTAAAGCTCAAAATTATTGCTGTCCTGCAGTTTGTTATAGTGTAACAATAAGTACAAATAAAATGCTGCTTTTCTACCACATCAGTATAAACGAACCGAGAATCACATTTTCTTTTTTCCATCTACGAGTAAGTGAACCTATAGTACTTTGTCGTCTGTCGTTAGACTGAGAAAATATCTTCATATTTGAAATATGTGTAGTGGATCGGAGTATCTACGACCTTAAATTGTCAACCACGTAAAGCGCACTTCATTGTATAGATAAAATAACTCCCAACACAAATCTAGTTTATTATAAACAATAATTATGATCGTTTCTATTTATACTATTAGTAGTATTATAGAAAGGGAGCAAAATCACTTAATATATGTGATTTTTTTAAGTAAAGGAAAGTGTAAAGATATTTTCTCCTCCTTAAAGACTGTTTGTATTGACGTTATTAATCGCTTCCAGTGTACCTTGCATAGAAACTCCATACACAGCTAGCCTCAAACACGTCCCATTGTGATGTGACTTGGGTAATATACGTAGGTATCGCCCCTGCATAACTCCATAACTGATGTGCTTTACCTCTGTAGAACGATCGTAGTTTCCATCAAAAACCTAAGTTTGGAAAATGTTTACGGAAGCACTGGTTTTAGTTAAAAACAAGTTCTTTGACCATACAGGACTGATAATAAAAAAAGATTGATTCACTCCCTCATACAATAATAACTTCTCATCCAAAAATGTTTCCCAATGAGTTCTCACGCTGAATCAGTATATCCCGCCTTTAATCTTTATTTATAATACAGAAAGTGTATACAATATTAAAGTGTGCAATTATATATGTTCTTTTAATCATCCCATTAAATATAAACAATTTTTTGTGATAAGTTCTTTCTCCAGCGAGACTGTCAAAAACAACAAATCCGCAACGTTGACATAAAAGTTTGCTTAGTTGCTTTTAAATTGTTTAGAACTATTTTTAGTTTTTCAAACTTGAATAGGGAAGATTATTAGTTTTTGGGTATGCCGAAATACTGTATCTCTAATAGGAAGCCTATTTTGATGTCTTGCTAATCACGTTCCAGTAATAACCAATCAGAATGCGCGAAAAGTACCATAAACAAAGTATAAAAAACATAACATTGCATAACACAAAGTACAAAAAAAAAATTACATATCGCCTCTTAAATTGTCGACTTACCTTCACTTGTTCATCTTCCTTATAATCTGACCAGCTACTTTGGTCTTTTGATGTTTGTATTCGGTAGGTTTTGACCCATTGGTCTGCTTGAGAGTTTCCCCGTGTAAGAACAGCACAAATGATATAATCGGACCCCAGATCAACCTCCAAATAAGGAGATGGATCGTTTGAAGATGCACACCATGATGAGCCCGCAGTGTAGTTCAGCTGACCATGTGTTGGAGGTGAACTAGCGTCCAAGGAGGAGGATGAAGACCACGCATGGACTACCACAGGAACTGTGTCACAACGGGCTGCAAAGAATCATCGGTATTTAAGTTCTTTTCTTGGTTCATTTAGTATTAAATAGATGAAAAAGGAAGACTTTGAAAAAACGGAAAAAAGACTTTTTTGACAATTTGTGAGAATGTTGTATTAAATTATTGATCCTCAGTGTATATGCTAAGTTTCCCCTGAACAATTTCTGAGAAACATTACTGACAAGAGCAAAGGTTTTTTAATGTCTAAGTTTTTCAACTCCTGGTAAACAGCTTAAATACTTACAAAAGCAGTTACGTTCTTTTCCTTTTTATTAACATAAAATGAAAATTATGCAATGACGAAATTTATAGAAAACAGCTCTTTTAAGAGGATTTGTTGTTTGAGTTAATAAAATATTGGCTGTCGCTAAAAACAAGAGACAATAAAATGAATCAACTTGGAAACAACTTATTTCTCTTCAAAAAAAGTTAATGACGAAATGGCATAACATTAACATTAAGGGAGAATTTTAAGGAAAAACAAGGGAAAAAACAATTTGTAAAAAAATATTAAATAAAAAAACCAACTGAATATCAAATTTTACAAAAGATCCTACCACGAGAATTAATAGTTTTGGAGAGCCCCTCTCCAGCACCACGACTGCTAAAGGGCGTGACTGTCACAGTGTACACTGATGAGAAACTCAAACCAGTAAGAATTACTGGTCTTGCACTTGATGACGACGTTACAGAATTCATCATACTTGGGATTCCTGACACGTGATAATCTATTTTAAATGAAGTAACGGCACCTTGACCACTAGATGAAGCTGGTTGAATCCAGTTTATTACAACGGACCTTCCATACTCTTTAGACGTTATCGATGTAGGTGTTGGAGGGAAGTCTACAAAATAGAGCAATAGTTTATTGCAATTGAGGATTTAGGCAAATAACAAAAGGATTTAACTTCGTAGCATTAAATATTTCTAAACCACAAAGAATTTTTCCAGACTTAGGATCTCTATAATGGAACTGAGGCGAGAATAGGAGGAATAATTGGGGGATTGGGGCTGGGTGGTAAAAGGAGTGACAGCAATGGTCCTTGTCTATTTAAAATCAACTGTTGCGAACGTAAAAAATGAGATTCGTAATATTAACGGTGGCGGGTTACAGTTGGAAGACTACTAAACCAGCTTTAGGGTTCAACCTAAGGCTTAGTGTTAAGAATTCATGTAGTATTTTTCGTTTGATATCCTTTACTTACTTACCAGTGTTAAAGGTAATTGATCCTACGAGACCTTCGCCAACATCGTTAACCGCAACAACTGAGAAGGTGTAGGTACTAAAGAGAACAGGATTTTGGATAGTATGTGTCCTAGCATTCATTCCAAGCGAAACAGTAACTCTTGGGTGTCCTGTGACGGATATGGTAACCTTAAAATATTTTACAGGCTTTTCTCTTAATGGGTCTGTAGAGGACAGATCGTAACTCCAGCTGATGAGAACTGAATTGTTCTGAATTGTGCTTATGTTCACCGTTGGAGTGTCTGGAACATCTTCGGTTAACAAAATCAAATGATTTTTATTAGCACTTGTCAAGAAGATAAACAATCCAGAATAATTCCTTGTGTTTCCTTATAGTTAAAGTAAAAACAAACAATTGTCCAAAACTCATAATGAAATACTATTGAGGAATTATATCAAAACAGGAAATAGAAAACTCACTTCATTCGGGGAATATCTAGAAAGTGTTCAAGAACTGTTCGACAGTTATTAAAAATAAACCCACGAATAGGGCAGATGGATCCTACATGCTGATATAAGAAGCTACAGGATTTGGTAATAAAAGAAACACTATAACTTTTAGAAACTAGATTTTGCCAGAGGAGATATTACTTTTCATTTTAAATTGTATATTGATAAAAATATGGTTCTTTTTGCTATAGTGTTAAATGTGTAAAAATTATGTTTGAACGCGTTTGAAAACAAACATTGACTATTTACTTTATGGATTGGCTGCGACACCATGCTGCTGTGACGTCTATGTGAGTCCACCCACATTTGAGCGAAACCGATGGCCCACAAATTTTGCCTGCTCAAGGCAACTTTGATTAGCAAAATATCAATCTATACCCAACGAGGTTTAAATCAAAGACTTCCTGTAGATGCTCATGGAATTGATTTTAACTCCCTCAGCTTCATACAGCAAACGTGATCAGCTAAAACCACGAACGACTAAGAATCGACTCAATATTTAACAGCGATTTCTAATCGATTAGCTTATTAGTGATATGATTGGACGAAATGATTTTCTATTGTTACGCACTTTCTATTGTTACAGTTTTTCCATCACAATCATTCCGATGCCCGTGGATTCTTTACTTGCAAAAATGATGCTGCAGACAGTTCTCAGTCCAATGCATGGCCTCAAAAACTGACTTCTTGGCAAATCTCGCCAAGGCATCAATTTATTGTTAAACTTACCCAGATTAGTTATAACGGTTGTCGTCTGTACTGAAGAAGATCCACCTCTGTACCGTGCTTTGCAAACGTAGAATGGACTGGTGCATTCTACATCACGTGTGGAGGGGTCAGTTCGTTTACATTTGTACTCAGATAACACACCATCAATATTTGGGACCTTAACAACAAGCTGTGATGTGGTCAGACCATTAACAGTACCATCAGCATTCGAGACAAGGCGTGACTGTGATGTAATATCAGCCTTATTGTACTTCCAAGTGACGACAGGATTAGGATTCCCAGTGACGTTACAAGTAAATGAAACAGTGCCAGATGTTGGAGAATGTGCTTTATTAGTAAGTACAACAGTCGGAGCAATCACTTGAAGATAAAACAAATAAACTTTTAAAAAAACTTTAATCTCAACTAGATTGGTTTGCAATAAAATACTCTTTTAACTTTGTTTATGTCTATTCACCGATTAAGCCTTTTTTCTATTTTTTTTTTTTTTTTTGTCTTTCGACAATAAAAGCCAAAATAATAGTAGCAGAGAACTTAGTCTTTATTTATAGGGTGGTAGGTAGTGTATGATTTTGAAGAATGGGTTGTAAAATTTTGAAAACCGCTGCGGGAGGGGTTATGCTGATTCTTTTTTTTAAAAAAAAGGCGTTATTAAAAAAAACCTTAAAAGCAGTTTTGATATTTAATAACACAAAGTAGTTAATATATTGTATATAACAAATATACTGTGCTATCACATGCCAGACAATAGTCTCAGCCCTTATATTAAATTTATCAATATCTAGTTGTAGCTATATGAAAACAGTGCAATTATAAAAACATTTCCTTGATGAGGGGTTAAAACTTTTCTTGAAAGTGTGAAGGAGAGGGATGTGATCAAGTCAACAAATGCTCAGGAGAGGATGTAATGGAAAATTTTAGCTTGTGCCTAAAAAATCATCCACCCCCTACCACCCCATGAATAGTGACCACTCCCTTAAAGAAACAGAACTAGAGTGAGTAGGAGTTTTGGAGTGATCTCCAATAGAAGTGGTACTCAGACCTAAAACCAGATAAAAAGTATAAGATCAATGTCAAAGTATCAAATTAAAGACGTTATAATTAAATGTTTGATAATATTCTACCCTGAGAACAAAAAGAAAAGGATTCGACTTACCGCCTACACAGCCGTAAAAGTCCACCCTCATACAAGGATTCCCATTGGCTGATATTGGATACACCCGTATGTATTGTGCAAACACATAGTAGTTAAACCAGTTGACAAAAAGCGAATTTTGGTTGGTGTTTCCCGAGAATGACTGAAAAATAGAATTGTGCTCAGAATAGCATCTTAAAAACAAATCCACCTAAGTAAAGTAAAAAGAATCCAAACAGTGTCTATAAGAATAAAACATGTTCTCCGTGCTTTCATAGCCTGGTGAAAAAACACTTGTAGACCAATCAAAACGCACGTGCTATACAAATTATTTTATGGAAACTATTAATTATACTATGGTATGAATTATTTTCTACCATTAAGAGTAAAATAGCAGATCTTATTTCCTATTCCAGGTAACATGCTAGTACCTTTTTATTCTGCTTATTCTCCTTGTAGTCATACCAAGTAGTAATATCCTGGCTATACTTTACACGATATCGTATTACCCAGTTGCTAGCGATTGGATCTCCCTGAGTAGCCAGGCCTGATACTGTAACGTTCTGTCCCAGGTCCACCTGTAGGTAGTCAGTGGAGAGGTTCGTTCCACACCAGACAGATCCAGTGTTGTACAGTCGTCCATTAGATGCTGTACCAGTACTGGCCGTGATCTGAGAGTCTAGTATAATCTTATTCTCCATTCCAAGGGACGATCGGCAAACTGCAATGAAATAAGTTTTAACAGAAAATGAAACTTACAAGGACTCATGCCTTCTTATTCAAATACCTAGTGTTCATTTAACAAAGTATGAAAACACTTCTTTCAAACTTCTTTCGCTATCTAAATTTTTCTTTCTATCATTCTTACTTCTGTTTTTCCTTTCTGATTTGTCTTCTTTTCGTTTGGTAAGACTATTACATAATTGCTGTTATTTTTAAAATATTTATTAATTGCAATAAAATTAGTGCTAAAAAAGAGCTAATCAAAAGTGGCTTTTACTCAAGGCATGAGAGAGGATGTGAGAATGTTTTAAAGTCGTAACCGAGACCAAAAACGTTTTTTGGAGATTTGAAAATTGCAGTTTGCGACACGTTTAAGAAGAGATATGAGAAAACTTGTCACTTTTAAAAAAATTCCAGCCGCACTCTATCGACCATTTTTAGACAAGAATCAGTGAATGCATACTAAAATATGTTAATATAAGAGATTGTCCTTGTTTATCCAAGTTAGGTTTATATTATGTTCTTGAGACTAAATTTCCAATGAGTCAGAGTCATGAATCAAATTCTTTACCTGAGAAAAAAACACAGGTAACCCTAACCCTAACCCTAAAGCCATTACCCAAACCCTCTAGTTACTCCTCTCCTCTAGTAACGGGTGGGATCATAGAAGTGTGATATCGCCCTATTTCTGTACTGCTTTATAAAGAAATGTGTTTAATGACTTGTACAGAAATTCCAATCAAGTTTTCGCAAATATCATACAAGTCGTTACTAAAAACAAGGTATCTGAATTTTTATTGCATATTACTTATTTATGATCGATCTACGCAAAGCTTTTAATTTTATTGATCATTCCACGCCACCTATGCAGGAAATACGTGTACAGGTTTTGGAGCACCAGTCAATATCATGTTTAATATCCTACCTAAGTGCCAGATCGGCCTTTCAGGTAGCAATTGAAAATCAACTACATCAAAGGTCTTATGCTTTACATCGGAGAAACTGGCTGCCGTTTAAGTGATCGCCATTTTAATTCCTCTAATCATTCTATTTCTTAAAGATCGTAATAATAGCAATAATGATAAATATTGAAAAAAAGGACAACTATTTACAAAGACATGTTTCCGCATGCTTATGCCATCATCAGTTTAATAGAATGATAAGTGATACGTGTTACAAGTATAAAATACAAAATATGAATAAATTATTTACAGTATGACAGTACAGTATATACAGTAAAATCTCGATTTAAAGAAGTGCCAGGGGAATGGAAAATTTCGTTCGTTATATCGAGGTTCTTTCCCTTATTATAACTTTAGCGGGGCTGAAAAATTCACCTCGTTATATCGAAGACTTTGTTAAATGGAGGTTTGTTAAATCGAGGTTTTACTGTAGTAGTAATATTAGGGATAGTAGTAGTAAGTTGTAACTAAACTTTTATCTTACAAAAGAAATTGTTTCTTCTGTAAGTTATTCTAAATGAAATAAACTATCTCTCTGCCTAGCAGCAGGTCATCCTTTTGGCGTTAGTGACTCCAAAGACCAAGACCCCTCACATACAAACACCATTTTCTTGGAACAAAAACCTTTTGGTACTAGCTCATCAGGTTCTATTTTTGGAACTCCAGGTTTGTTTTTTAAGGTCATTTTTTAATTACATCTTTAGCTTTTTTTTTTTCTTTTTGTATTCGAGAAGACTTAATTAAACTCTTTTCAAAGTATTACATTACAATTTGAATTCTTTTGAAGTCTTATTGCAGGTTATATTTTTAACTTGAAATTGCCTATAATGCCTTTTTCTTACTTTGTAATATAATTCAATATGCCAAAAGTAACTGAAATTGAAATGTGCAGCCCGAATTCCTATCACCCTGTTTAAGTTGTTATGATAACAAACCGAATTGCTCTGAAGAGTACTGCAGTTATACAATAAAGGTGTTCAATTTTTTTGCTTGGTATTTCTCCCTAGCGAGTTTTGCCATTTCTTGCTTGTAACACTGATCAATAACCTGATTTAACATGAACTAACGAATTTAACCTGGCCTATCGCCATAACATTTTCCATGTCTCTGACCCACAAATCATTGCGAGTCACAGGGAGCCCAAATACACTACAACTCCTCCCTTCTTTAAACATAACATTACTGTACCTTTCAAGTCTCAGTTCCAAATTCCTAAAATGAACAAGCAAGTTAGCACTAAGAAAAAAACATGCAAATCAAACTTAAACATTATGTAACTATAAAAATGTTCTGTTCATGTACTACATGAGTATAGTTCATATTAGTCCTTCAGATATGCTGGTAGTTTCCTGTTTCTGACTGTTTCTTGAAGGTACACTGTCTCCTGTACTGTTTCCTGTATGGTTTTCTACATTGGGTTCAGTGTCTTCATTGACTGATGAGTAATCTGAAACTGAAGTAGAATCGGATTTGCTCCTATATTCTTCACATCAGTCACATTTCTCCTGTAGCTGACTCCATCTGGTGAAGTACATGTAATAGAAACCTCATTTCCATGCTTGCCCGTGATTTCATACGGAATACTTTGGAACTCTGTAGACAGCTTATTTTCCTTCTTTTGTTTCAATAATACAATGTAACCTGGATGAAGATCACTCTCCTTGGCACCTCTTCTTGTCTCTGCATAGTCTGTCCTCTTCTACTTCATTTCCATATCCTTGTCTTTAGCTTCACTGCCCTCAGATCTGTATGTTTCTCTCAGTTCGACCTTATCGCTTTGTTGAATAATAACTTTCCTCTTACAACACAATTTCTTCTAACAACACAATTTCCTCTGACAATACAATTTCCTATCACAACACAATTCCCTCTTGCAACACAACTTCCTCTTGCAACACGATTTCCTCAGTTGGGACACATTTTCCTCTTACAACACAATTTCCTCTTGCAATACAATTTCCTCTTACAACACAATTGCCTCTTACAATACAATTTTCTATTGCAATGCAATTTCTTCTTACAATACCATTTCCTATTACAACACAATTTCCTCTTACAATACAATTTCCTATTGCAATACAATTTCCTCTTACAACACAATTTCCTCTTACAAAATTTTCCACGAAGTTTGAAAAGAAATATAAATACCTCTTCATAGTACCTAAAAAGTAACCAAGCTTTTACATGAAATTGAGGCTGAGCTAACATAGTTAGAGAAGTGAAAACAATTATGATAATAATTGTGTGGATTTGCATTAACATTTTGGCGAGATGTGTGTTTTTGCTGAGTCCACGTTCGCCTCAATTGGTTTTGTGTAACACTCGCCTTTTGTTTTCTTTGTAACTTGTTATTATCCGTTGTCATTTAAGTGACTATATGATGCAGTCCATGTGTAGTAACCCGCTATAGCGGGCTTACCATATTTTCCCCGTTATTCTAGATCTGTGGTATGGCATTCTGCTAGTGTGCGGAGTGTCATAGGGTCGATTTCCATATAGTACTCAAATTTTTTTGTGTTACTTGTCTCTGCATGACTTTATATGTTATTTCCCAATTGTTTGCTCTATCATCATCATTATCATCATCATCATCATCATCATCATCATCATTTATTAAAGTCAGCTTTTCCCTCTTACGTAGGGTTACTGACTCTCGCACCATGATGACACTCCCTTTTTCCACTTTCTGTTTCGAGCATCCTCCTCCTTCAGCCGAACCTTACTGCTTTCGTTCTTTACCATATCTTTTCATTTAAGATTTGGTCTTCCTTTTCCTCTTATGCCATCCACTTCCAGATCCCATGCTGTTTTCACAGGTTCATTATCATTATTATTATTGGTATTGTTATTATTAGAGACTTTATTAATATTACTACGTACTGACACATCCAAGGAGGTTTATACCATGATGGTGATGATGGTGACGTTGATATGTACAATGATGATAAATATCATGACGGTGGTGATGATGTTAGTTGATGAGGAAAATAATAATAATTGTAAAGATGGCAATGATAATCACAATTTATTTTCATATTTTTGTTTTGTCATAGTTTTTGGAACTGTCGCAGCTTCAGGCACAGTGGAAAAGTTTACTGTAAGTAGACAGATTAAAAAGTTTTATTATTTTTGTTTTGTAAAGTTTTAAGATAAAAAAGCGTTCGACCTTTAAAATGTAAGCAACAAAAAAAAAGAAGTTAGAACTATTTTGCATTTAGCAAGTTTGTACTTAAGAAAATGTAGAAAACATATTCTCCGTGTTTCTATCATAATTAGATACACTTGTAAAAGTTTGGGAGAATAGACCATTTCACAGTTCCTGAAAGGTAACCAAGCTTCTACATGAAACTGAGGCTTAGGGTGACCTGACATAGTTAGAGAAGTGGAAATAATTATCATAAGAAAGAAATGTCTATTATTTCCACTTCTCTAACTGTGTCAGGTCACCCTAAGCCTCACTTTCGTGTAGAAGCTTGGTTACCTTTCAGGAACTGTGTGAAACGGTCTATTGCCAAAAGCTTTGGAACAACTATTCCTTAATAATGAATACATGTTTTGACAGAAAGTCACGAAATTTGGATTTTTATAAAACTCTTGTAGAATGTTTTAACTTTGTATTTTTATCACATACTCTCAACTTTAGACAAAAACTCAAAAATCGAAAATTAATCCAAGATGGCGCCCATCATCATTTTATAAGCCTTGGTCACCATGGTAACAAAATGATTGTCACATGATTAGTATTAAATGAAAGTTCGAAGTCTAATAAGCATTCATGCTAAATCTCATGTCGATCGGTAATACTTTAATTGCAAGTTGGTAATTAACAGTAAGTTTCATTCAAATTTTTTAAAGCATTGAATGCATAGCAGACTTCAGAGGTTTTAACCCGTGTGACAAATATACAAATATTTCTAATAATAATTTTGTTTTTGTTTAGCTTTTTGTTTGTTTTTTTATTTCAAGGTAGCACCCAATATGACGTAAAAAGGCTATGGTGTGACCACGACCACGGTAAGGAACTTTTGATTGTAACATGTCTTTTTATAGTTATATTATTTGTGACATTTTAATTGCTGTTTTTCCATTAATCTTTCATTCAATGTATTCAACTCTGTTTTTCATGCCGATGTCATAAAATTTGTAATAAAGGTTTAAAGTGCTTTGTGGGACATGTAACTTTTAGGCTACCCCGACTTCTCCCACCAGCACTCTTTGCTCTTTCTTGCGGACACTAGTAGGGCTCACTTGGTACCCAGTTTGAGCATTAATATATAATTAAAAAGCTCCCAATCAAAGGAAAACAAAGTGGGTGCTCCTCTTCGACGCTGTACCCACAAAAATGATATTTTCTTTGATTTAATAGTTATACAAAGCAAACATCTGTTTTGCTTTGTAGAACTATTAAATCGAAGAAAATATCATTTCGCT
>JAOBBB020020508.1:0-15615 GCA_025331005.2 Zoanthus gigantus | reverse complement strand
AGTTGTTACTCCTAATATTGTGTGGTGCGTTATCTTGTGTAATTACTATGGCGACACCGAATCTATGGAACCTAACAGGTTATGGGCCCAGGAGAACGCTCATGTTTGATGGCGATGAAAGTAAGTACGAACTCTGGGAGGTGAAGTTTCTTGGCTATATGCGAATTAGAGAATTATATGATGTAGTGATTCCGAAGGATGGTAAAGAAACGCCCCCGAATGCAGAAAAGAAAGCGAATGCCTTTGCCGAGCTTGTTCAATGCCTAGATGACAGAAGCCTAGCTCTCGTAATTCGTGAAGCAAAGGACGATGGTCGGAAAGCTTTGTCTGTCTTAAGGGAGCATTATCAAGGCAAAGGGAAACCCCGAATTATTGCCCTTTATACTGAACTTACTTCGCTTCAAATGCGAGAAGGTGAGTCAACAACCGACTACATCATAAGGGCGGAAACTGCTGCAACGTCGCTGAAGGCCGCTGGTGAAACTATCAGTGATGGTCTATTGGTGGCTATATATGGCACTCAAAGGCCTGCCTAAAAGCTACCAGACTTTCGCCACTGTGGTAATACAAAAGGACACTCCCATGACGTTTTCCGAGTTTAAAGTAGCCCTTCGAAACCATGAGGAGAACGAGCGACACTGTTACAAGAAAGATGCCAGTGATGGAGACGGTGTAATGTCAGCCACAATCACGAACCAGAAGACCAGCAAGTTCTCTGGAAAGTGCTTTAAATGCGGACGTAAAGGTCATAAAAGTTCTGAATGTTACTCCAATAAAGTCGTAGACAAATGGTGCCAAAGATGCCAGAACAAGACCCACAACACTAAAGACTGCCGAGCAAGGAAAGCTGACACCGCGAAAACAGCATCCGAATTCCTAAGTCAAAGAGAAAAGGAACATTTAAAAACGAACACTGAACATTATTTTACATTTGCTATTAAGGATCAAAAAGGTGTAGGTAAGAAACAAACTAGTTTACTTCTTGATTCGGGAGCTACAAGTCATATAATAACTGAGGAATCTAAATTTGTAAAGTTCGACTCAAATTTTAATGCTAAGGATCATGTTATTGAACTCGCCGATGGGAGTAAAGCTAATGTAGTTTTGGGAAGGGGAAATGCTAAGGTTAAGTTATACGACATTAACGGTAATTTGTATGATGTTATTCTCAGCAATGCTCTGTACATCCCGTCCTACAACCAAAATATTTTTTCTGTTTCTGCAGCGGTAGAAAAAGGCGCTAGTGTAAATCTTGACAGGAAGGAAAAATATTTTAAAACACCAAATGGCACAAAGTTTAAGATCGAACAAAAAGGGCGGTTGTACTATTTAAATAGCATTTCATCATCTCAAAACAACGCAAGCTCTTTGATGGAGTGGCATAAAATTATGGGCCACTGTAATTTTCAAGATTTGCGAAAATTAGCAAATGTTGTTGACGGCATGAAAATCGTAGATGATAAAATGTGCGAGTGTGCGATTTGTACGCAAGGCAAAATGTGCCAATTTCGGAGCCGGAAACCAGATGAAAGAGCTAAAACCGCATTAGAATTTGTTCAATGTGATTTGGCTGGCCCGATCAGTCCGGAAGCCAGGGATGGTTTTAAATATGTATTGTCTTTTGTGGACGACTATAGCGGTATCATTTTAGTTTATTTTCTCAAGCGGAAAAGTGACACGATAGAAGCCACAAAGAAATTTTTGGCCGACACTGCCCCCTATGGCAAGGTAAAGCGCATTAGGAGCGACAACGGAGGAGAATTTTCAAACAAACAGTTCAGGTCTTTATTGCGCGAAAACACCATAAAGTACGAGACATCTTGCCCCCATTCACCGCATCAAAATGGATCGGCGGAAAGGGCGCAGTCTTTTTTAAATGGCCAGATGCCTTTTGTTAGAATCACAACTGCCAAAAGAGTTGTGGACATACGCGGTAATGACTGCAGCTTATATCAGAAATCGGTGTTTTAATGCGAGATTAGGCAAAACTCCTTTCGAAGCTTTTGTCGGCAAAAGACCGGATATTAGCCACATGCACGTTTTTGGTTCAAATTGTTATGCCTATGTTCAAAATGCAAAGAAATTAGAATCGCGTAGCAAGCAAGGTATTTTTGTAGGTTATGACAGGGAAAGTCCGGCATATTTAATATACTTCCCTGAATCAAACAAAATTGAGCGAGTAAGATGTGTGAAATTTTTTCAAACTGTTAACACACCCAAATTTGACGAGGACGAAACCGTTCTACCTGTCCCACGGCCAACTGTTGACGTGACCGAACAAACAGAGGGGGACAATGATGACGTGACTAGTGACTCGACTGAGAGTGTTGAGAGTTCTGACGATAGTGAGAACGAGGACATTGCTGACAAACGTTACCCCACACGAACTCGTAACAAACCTAAACATTTACAAGACTATGTTTTAGACAGTGACTCAGACGACGATGTGAACGTCACAGTAGATTACTGTTATCGAGTTTCTAACATTCCGACAAGTTACGAGGAAGCCATACACTCTAACGAGGAGAAGAAATGGCGAAAGGCCATGAGCGACGAAATGACAGCAATTAGAGACAATGACACTTTCGACTTAGTCACGCCACCTAAAGGTAGAAACATTGTGAGTGGTCGTTGGGTTTTTGCAGTGAAGGTTGGCCTGGACGGCGCGGAGACGCACAAAGCTTGATATGTTCAGTTCGATTGCTTATGCAACAAGCAGTGCAAACAGGCATGATCACGCTTCAAATGGATGTCAGATCAGCTTATCTCAATGCCCCAATCGGTGAATGCGAAGTTTTTATGCAGCAACCAAAAGGTTTTGAAAAAGTTGGGAAAAATGGCGAGAAATTAGTTTGTAAATTGAAAAAGTCTTTATACGGTCTTAAGCAGAGTGGCCGAAACTGGAACAACATGCTTCACAATTATTTGTGCGAAGAAAAATTTTCCCAGTCAGCCGCAGATCCCTGTGTTTACACTCGGAATTCCGAGACAGAAGGTCGCGTTATTATTATTGTTTGGGTCGACGACTTAATTATCTCTGCAACAAATTTACCATTGCTAGAGCGGGTAAAAGGAGCTCTAAGTAATAAATTTAAAATGAAAGATCTTGGCCCACTTTCGTGGTTTTTGGGCACAGAATTTAAATGCAGAGAAGAGAGTATTGAAATGAACCAGACGCAATACATAGATAAGATTTTAAAGAAATTTGAGATGTCTGAATGCAAGCCAAAATCTGTCCCATGCGCTTCGGGAATCGAAAAAGAAAGCGAGGATTCGCGCGAATTAGGCGATGCTAGATTGTACAGGGAAATTGTTGGTAGCCTTATTTATGTTATGACTGGTACTAGACCTGACATATGTTATGTTGTAACTAAACTTTCACAGAAGATGTCTAACCCCACTGAGTCAGACCTCAGCATGGCCAAGCACGCGTTGAGATATTTAAAGGGCACGCGTGAACAAGGCTTGAGATTTTGCAAATCAGAATCAGCATTGAAGTTAGTTGGATTCTGTGATGCTGATTGGGGAGCATCTGTAAAGGATAGGCGCAGCATTACTGGGTATAATTTTCAGCTATCAGAGAACGGTCCTTTAATTTCATGGAAAAGTCGCAAGCAACAAACTGTTGCTCTTTCGACTTGTGAAGCTGAATATATTAGTCTTGCAAATGCAGTTCAAGAAGCAAAGTTTCTCAAACAATTGTGTAGTGACATGAATGTAGTGATTGATAACGTACTTATTAAAGTAGACAACCAAAGAGCAATCAATCTAGCTAAGAACCCTGTAAATCATCAAAGGTCAAAGCATATTGATATTAAGTACCACTTTATCAGATCTGAAATACAGAATCGAAATGTAACTTTAGAGTATGTTGCAACTGAAGATAACATAGCAGATATCTTCACAAAACCTGCAGCTAAAATTAAGCTACAAAAATTCAAAGGTATTATTCTAGGTAATTAGATTTTTACGCTCGAAACATCCGAGCAAGAGGGGGTGTTAGAATACGTGCCCGGCTATCATCTTTCAAGCTCAAGATTTTTGAATTTGGTAATCTAAAGTACAGTAAAATAATGTTTTGCTAAAATTGTAATGTCCAGCTCCGCTTAAAAACACACAAAAAATTAACAGAATCATGCACAAAGATTTATAGTTTTAAAAGAGCTACTGCTTTATGAAACGCAATTGTCTCCCAAGCGTGACGGTTTTATTGATCAGTTAACGACGACAATTTAGCTTTAAATTGTTTTAAAACAAATTTTAAACATTGTTAAAGCATATGTATACAGTAGTTAAAGAAAGGCTCAGTATTAACATAAGAGTTGCAGTTAATGGATATTTTTAATTGAGTATCCATCTAAAGGCCCGTTCAAATGGATCCTGAAACATGTTTGAACGGGCCTTATTAAAGGTTAATGGTTTTGTGGTTGATTTTCCTTCTGTTCGTTTCTAGCACATATCCAGTGGAAGAACAATATTGGTAGAAGCTTCAAGGTTTTCAATCTTTGATTGTGTACGTTTGTTTGTAAGGAATTTCAACTGAAGCCTTGATTTTCCTCTTTCCTGGACGTTACGAAGTTCCACTTCTTGGATTTCTTTGGAGTCAACATTGAGTTGCTTCGCGATGGACTCCCCAACAACTGAGGCGCTCAAATTGCAGTTCGGCGGGAGAGTGTTGTCAAACAACATGGTAATTTCTATGCAGATACGAAGTTCTTCGAGAATCTGTGGTCGGGTAGTGTTCTTCGGACGTTCTTCATATATTGTAATCGTCTTGACCAACCCACGCTCACCCTTCTCGCCTTTTGGCCCTGGCGTACCTGTGTCTCCTTTAATGCCGGCTTCACCAACGGATCCTGCAGATTGTGCATGATCAAAATGTTTGTTAGTTTGTTTTTTTCTACCCATCTATTCATTAAAAACGCTCTAACATCACCCGCCTGACTTACTTCCATAAATCCATCCTGCCTTTAAATAATCATTCATCGGCCAGCACACTTTATCCATCATCTGTTTCATTCACATCCATCAGAGAATCTTTTTATCCATCCATCCAGCTGTTCATTCTTCCAACCACAAATTCATCCCTCCACCCATTCACTCATTCATTCATTCATTCATTCATTCATTCATTCATTCCTGAATTCATTGTTATGCCCTAGTGTAACCTTTTTTCGAAGTTGCCGTAAACAAAAGCAAGGCAATTTAAACAAACGGAACCAACGTGGAAATACAATAGTCACAAGATACCTAAACCCTTATAAGGTAAACGCCGCTGAACTTAAAAAAGTTACTGGTCACGGGGGTTAAGAAAGCGAAAATGTTACAAAAGGAAAAAGCCTACTGAAAAAAAAAGCTTTAGAGTCCAAACTGAGCGGAATCGGAGAATTATATTATCATTAGAATGATAACGAACAGAAAAAAAAGTAGAGAAAAATCTTTTATGCTTGAAACACAGGATTCTTTTCAAAATGTGTACTAAAACTGCTCTATTTTAGCTAAATGATACAAAAGGGAACATCAAGGTTCCTCGTGATTGGCACCCCTTTTTTAGCAAAAACACATTTTCACAGAAATTTGAAAATTTTCCTCAAGCAAGCCTTGGACATATGAAAACTAGAAAACTCATTTTGATTTGACAGCAATTTTTTTTGTCAGTGATACAGTTGGATTAATTGCGTTACAAAAGGGATCATAGAGAAATGACAGCAAAAAAGGGGTAAAATATATAGGCTGACAAAAACTGTAATTTCAACTTTATATTTGAATTAAATCTTTTCAAATTTTCAGTGCATGTAGTCAAAGGACAGTTCTTGATAAAAGTTCCTTTTTTGGGGAGTTTATGGCTTTCTTATTTAAATTAGAGGCTGTAAACATTCGTAAATTTTAGTATTTCTTGCCAAACTACGGTCAGTTTGGCACTTTAGAATGTTGCTATGGAAAGGTCATCTTTTACGTGACGGGCAATGCAAACCTATAGGATCCTCTAGGATCTTCTATCTATCTGTTAGTGGATGTTTTTCTTTTCTTTCTCTAACACAACTCCATACAGACGACTGTATAAAATGAACTGAATAACAACAAAATCATTTGTTTTCTGTTACTTTTACATGAATACCTATAAAGACAGATGAATACAACCTATAGATAGCTAGTGTGCAATGAATTGCATTTAGCAAACTACATAATATTGAAAATATGATAGTTAATATGTAATTTTAAAATATGAAATTTTATTTTGAACATCTTTTTAAAGCATTATAACTCAAAAAGCATAAAATGAACGTTGTCCTCCAATCAGTTGTTATACATTCTGATCATGTAAACTCAAGATATAAGCAAAGCTTTCTCCATGCCAGTAAAAATGTAATAACAAATTTTAGAATATCAAGTACAATCGCTTTTCTTTTATTTCTTTGATGCTTTTCTTGTCCCAAGTCGTTTTCTTTCGGTACGGATTTTGTTGCAAATTTGAAGAGGAGTAAAATCCTGAGTGTTGGTTTGGCTGGGAATCGAACCCAGGCCTCCAGCACGGTCGTCTGGCGCCTTGCCAACTAGGCTAACCAGGCGGCGGTTATCCGTCGATGACAAAAAACAGTTCCACAAACAAAATAAGCTCATAAATGTTAGATACAAGAAGGAAACTTTAAAAAAGTAATTTCAAAATCTTTAAAAAAAACATTAGGTTCCTTAAATCTTATTGCAATGCTTCCACAAAACTTAACAACTAAACACATACTTAACTTTGTTAACTTCACAGATATTTTCGACGTTTCCCTGATTTTATACTATCGGTTGAAATTTTCCAGAGAAAAACGAAGTCCAAGACTTATCACCATGTGTAATCGCTATGACTTTTCCCCGAACTTTTACCCCTTTTTCAAGTTTTCTATACTCCATTGCAACATCATGTATCTATTGATCGATTAATCACGGCTTTACTAACACACTACCTTTTATTCCCTTCAGACCACGAGGACCAGGAAATCCGCGTACGCCGTCATCTCCTGTAGTTCCTTTGCGTCCTTGGATGCCTGGCAAGCCAATATCACCGTGTTCCCCTAAAAGACATCATGCATGATAAAAATGGTTACTTACTGAAACATTAAAATATCAGATTATCAGTCCTGCAAATTAAATCCATTTCGAAATAGTTAATTACTGCTGAAGGCAGTTTGACTGGTTATGAACAACTAGGTTTCTTTAAAATTTATATCCATACTGAAGTCAGTGCTGATTTCTTCAAATTGATTGGTTCACAGCAGCCTAAACTTTTTGTCAAAAAGACTCACACTGACTGACCTTACAACGTAAAAAACCGATATTTGGGACGTATAAACAATATTTCAACTGGCCATCATTACCAGGGCTTCATTAGGTTTTGGTATTGGCCAGTTGAAATATTAGAGACTTTACGCAACGAGGATGGGAACGCGAACAACGACGGCTCAGAAAAATCACATTTCTGGTTCGCTCTTTACTTTTTTGTGCGGGTCATTAGGGTTTTGTTTCTTTTCTTAAAACTTTGTGAATAGAAAAACGATTAAATGTTTCTCCATTAAGCTAAACAAATACTGACAAAGTTTTTGCTGTTACGTTCTCGAAGTCTCGGCAACTCTAAAAAAGGTCTTTTCACTTTGTAATTTTAGCGGCAACTTCGTGCAGGTGCTCGGCTCGATGCATTCCAACATGCAGTTATTGTATTTACTATTGCTCTTTGCCGGCGTCGTCGGCGTCGCCGTCCTCGTTGCGTAAGCTCCCCAATGTCAAAAGGACAACATCATGAACTATAAACAATGACTTTTATTCAATCAGCATTTGAAAATTTACCAGTGTCAGCGTTTGAGATTTCGAGGAAAGGAACGGTTGTAATGACAAACATAAAATATGGTTATTACAATCTTAATTGTGGTTGTTCTTTAGGCCCAAATACTATCTGGAAAACTTTGAAAATAGCATTTCCAAGCATCTAAATTTTAAATATTTCTGCGGGGGCATGCCCCCAGATCCCCCTAGGATGATAGCGCCTTCGGCGCTCGCACAATACGTGGTCGCCTACTTTCGAATTGGGGACGTCTACTTCAAAACTTAATGACAGCACTGTATTCCATTCACTCTCGTTGCATATGATGTAATTATAGCCAACTTGATGCTTCACGCTTCGTCGGCCTGATATCACTTCGTTAACGCGCGTTCGTGATTTGTTAATTTACATAAATGTTGTTCTAACTTGATTTACTTTTTACTTTTCAGATGCTCCGAATACGCCTTCTTTAATACGATGGTCATGATTACCCTTAAGGAGCATAAACAATTCACAAACTAGTACACATACCTCCTCCCGTGGCAATTTCCGAGACATTATTTATAGACGAAGAACTTCCTTCAGGAGAAGTTCTAATTCGAATATCTTCATATACAGATCGTGGTCTGGGTGCGTCTGGAACCACAGGTAAAGCTCTGTCAGTTGTTCTCTTGACTTCAATGGGTTCAACTACTGCCGGTGGAGGAGGAGCCGGCCGGCGAGACCCGTCCGGTGATGAAGGGTCTACTTTGGGGGCTGGAACCGATGGTGGTGGACCAGCTGGTGGTGGAAGGCGTCGGGATCTTTTTGCCAATCTTGTTTTACTGGAATGTGAGTATCTTCTACCATCTGCTAAGATATAGTAAAACACTTCAGTAACTTGTTTTGGTAAGTTACTTTGCCAGAGAAAAGTTTTATTCTATTACTTAAAACAGAGGATTCACAGTTACAGATATTTATGCTGTTCTTTAACCATTTCGGATATCTAATGTATGCATTTAACAAAGCGGCTGCTGACAATGGCGCGAACAAGTAACTTGGACATTGAATGGTCGTAAGCTCTATCAAAAGCTATTAGGCTCGCCCTTGCTCATTATACTTAAGCACTTAGATTTACTAATCCGTTTTACAGCTTCCTTAAAATCAATATACTTCAAACCCTTATTATTAGCACAAGTTTACATTAGCATTGTTTAGCTCCGTAATCATACATTTTACCGCCATCCTATCAATTAAATCTATTTAGCTCCCCGATACTATTATACAACATACAAGTTTGGTCAACACGCACCTTCTATTTGTAAATCTGCTTAATTAATCCCTAGAATAAATAAGCAAAAAGTCTAACCTAAGCTACCAAAATTGGACTTTAAACGAATATTAAATGTTTTAAAACTTTAAAGCGGGGTGAACTGCAACTTTTAGAAGGCATTTTTGAGTGCTGGCAAGAACAGAGGTTGCTTCACTGACGGATTTGCAGTTTACAGCTTTAATTAAGTTAACACGTTGCTTAAAGCAATTAAACAAGCCCGCGAAGTGAACACATTTTACAGTTTATGTTTATTTTGCATTTAACCCATCGTTTAAAAGTTTAACGTTGCTTCGCTTCAGAGTAAACGGCAAAATCTTAAAATCACCATTTTCAAGTCCATCATCCACAATTGCTTCTTTCTCTTCCTCAAATGTTTTGCTTCCAACAGCTCTAGCCCTCTGCTTGGGTTCTTCGGCATTGGATGGCTTATCAGAAGCTGACTCCAGTAGTTCCGTTTCCTTCAGGCAACCTTCTAGTTCAACCCCGTGGTTATCATCAAAAGACGATGACTTAACCGACTTGAAAGCAAGTGAAGACGGCCGCAAAGGTTTTATCTCTTTATTAGCATCTTCCTTTGAAAGAGATTTTTTGATGATAAGATCTGTTTTCTTTGGAAGGATGTCGGTTTTTGCGTTATCAATGTCCGATGTTTCAATCATTCCAATGTCAGATTTTTTCTGATCCTTAATTCCACTCGGTCTAGTTGAATTGCCTGTTTCAAATGGTTTATATGTTGAAGAAACAGATTTAATGTTTTCTTTTTCTTTTTTATCTGAAATATGAGAAATCTTAACTTTGCTGTTTGTCATATTTTTCTCTTCATTTTCTTCGTTCATACTGTCGGAGGAAATCGGGATCTCAACAGCCACTGCATGAAATTTCGTTGACAAACTTGCAGAATCAACAGAAAGTGAAGCTCTTTTCAGGTGAACTTTACTTGCTGCGTCTTTCGACGAATACGATGGAAACTGCGAGAAATCTCCAACTGTGATTGGTCTCAATTTACTGGAAGCCCCTGATTTCCCTGAGGATACCTCCGGGTTCTTTACAGATGTAGCAGATTCGACATCATCATTAGTCTGAGCTTCCTTTGCGTCAACTGGTAACGAATTTAATTGACTCGATACTTTGGAGCTTTTACTAGAGTTGCTTACAGGTTTCAAAATGTCTGCCACTGAATGTGGTCTCAATGGTTTAGCAAAATTTGGTTTCAGTACAACTGTTTTCTTAGACGTTTTATTTTGAAGTCCTTCACTCTCTTCAGTATAACTACTAGGATCTATGATATCCCCAAGAGAGTTGGATCTTTTCAAACTGCTTGCATTTTCATCAAGTGAAGAAGATGTGCCAAGGGTCTTTTTTGAATTTACGTGTTCTGAACTTGAAACTGATTTCTTACCGTAGGAATTTGCTCTTCTCCGATTTTGATGATCTGCAGGTTCTTCTTGTACTGGAGATATTGGTTTATAACGAGAACGGCTTTTCAATTCTCGACCTTCATCGCTTTCACAAAGGGACTCTAGTGTACTCATTAAGGGCCCGGGAGAAATTTTTCGTGTTTTTGATTGATCAATCGTATCTCCTTTATCTTGATCAGGGTCTAAAATAGTTTCGGGAGCATCAACAGCCGACTGTGATCTTCTCAAAGGTTTCTCTGCTTGAACTGACCGAGGCTTCATCGACAGTGAGCTAAGTCGTGAAAACAGCTTCGCAGATCGACTTTGTTTTTCCGTTTTTTTCTTGCCTGATGAGGAACTAGCTGCTTTTTCATCTAAACTTACTAAAGTACTTTCCTTGTTATCCGAAAGAGCAACATCACTTTCCTTTTTACAAGAGAGTGGCAAGGAAGCTGGTTTTGCAACTTGCTGCTCTGCCTCTTTAGAACTGCTTTTCTTCTCAGATAAAATGGGAGAATTTGCTTTCCCAATTGCTTGATTCAGTTCTTTTGCAATCGCAGCCTTGTCCGTGGTGAAGGAAGAACTAGCCTTGCTCAATTCAGGTGAAGCCGAGATACCTTTCTGCTTATCAGGTAAAAGTGAATTACTTATTTTTCTATACGAGGACCGAATAGAAAACTTCGTTTTATCAAACGATGACATTGCTTTCTTGTTTGAAGGAGGCGAACTGCTTGGCTTAAGTTCCGAATCAAGTGAAGCCGTCTTCTCTATGGTTGGAGCGCTGAGTGAAGTGTTTTCCACTTTGTTAACATCATCCTTCTCTATCTCAAGTAACTCAAGTTTTCTTGCCTCTGAAGGAAGGGAACTACCCTTTTGTTGAAACAAATCTGGAGATGGAGTCTTGCTTCTGTCAGAGCTAATACTTCCACTCTTATTTAGTGACGAGGTACTGGAACTCTTTAAAGCAGTTGAAGTACTCTCCTTGTTAGCTGAAGAGGATGTCGCCTTTTCACTTGAAGATAAGCTTGTATTTGTTTTCTCGTCCGATGGGGAGGTCATTTTATTCTTATCTGTTGGAGACGAATTTCTTCCTATATTTGTCGAAGGTGACATCTTTCTGCTGTTGTAGTTACTGACATAAATCTTCCTGTCTACCGAGGTAGTAGTTCCTTTCTTGTCTATTGAGGTAGTACTTCCTTTCTTGTCTGTGGAGGTAATATTTCCTTTCTTGTCTATGGAGGTAGCATTTCCTTTCTTGTCTATGGAGGTAGCATTTCCTTTCTTCTCTATGGAGGTAGTAATTCCTTTCTTGTCTATGGAGGTAGTACTTCCTTTCTTGTCAATGGAGGTAGTACTTCTTTTTTTGTCTATGGAGGTAGTACTTCCTTTCTTGTCTATGGAGGTAGTACTTCCTTTCTTGTCTATGGAGGTAGTACTTCCTTTCTTGTCTATGGAAGCAGTACTTCCTCTTTTGTCTATGGAGGTAGTACTTCCTTTCCTGTCTGAAGCTTTTGGAATAGTTTCCTTTTTTCGTGATGGTGGCGACAATTTTGTTTTCCTTTCAGAAGCAGAAACAGAAGAAGACTTTTTCTTGTCTGATGCGAGAACCCGGTTTTGTTTCCTCTCTTTTGAGTGAGCCGTACTTGAATTGTCGGAAGAAGCTGACCTTTTGTAACGGCTTTCTGATTGCACTATCGACGCAACGGTTACTCGGTTTCCTTTAAAGAAAGCATGCACAATTGTACAATGTGTACGTGTTAGCATCAACTGATAAACAAAATCGTTAAATTAGCGTGTTTACTTATAAAAATATACTTACAATTTAAATTTTAGTTGGGACTAAAATGATCTATTTGGTATAATTTTTCAAACAAAATGGTTTTATATTACTAATTGATACAGTATATCGATTTTTTAAAAATTTTGAACAATTAAAGAAAACCTACCAAGTAACATTTTGTACGGAACTTAGACATCAATACTGTCCGTACATAAAACATAACTTAGAAATCTGGTATAATAAAGCTTTTGTCATCATTCAAAATTTACCATACTGAAGCACAAAACAATGGTATTAGCTATTAGCATTATCACCCAATAATCAACCAAACTTAAGGTACTATAACCCGATAACATTATCATCTTATGGTCTAATTACCCTATGGTTTATCAACTTGATGATCCAATTAACCTACTACTTGGTTGCATTGTCGAATATGAACCTTTTACCATTACAGTACTACCTCCTTGTAGCTTCATCACTCCATGAAATACCCATCCTATCTCACTATCACCCATCAGCTGCATCATTCCATGATCCTTTTACCCTATGGTATTATCACTAGGTTGCATTATCCCATATGAACCTTTTATCCTATAGTACTATTACCCTGTAGCTTCATCACCGCATGAAATACCCACCCTATCTCACTAGCACCCAGCAGCAGCATCATCCCCTGATCCTTTTACCCTATGGTATTATCACTCGGCTGCATTACCCAATATGATCCCTATGGTACGATTACCCTGCAGCATCACCCCCTGATGATCTACCTTTCCTAACACATTTTCACCTAACAGCATCATCATCATTTGGTCCTTTAGTTTATAATACTATCACTTGGTTTCATTATCCCCAATGATCCTTTTAACCTATTGTACTTTACCCTGTAGCATCATCACCCTGTGATCCCCATTTCCTACAGCATTTTCACCTAACAGCATCATCATCATTTGATCCTTTTAGTTTATAATCAGGGCTGTCAATAAGATTTGACATAGTCGGTAATACTTAGAAAGTAAAACAGCTATGGGAGCTAGAGGCAGTGAGTGAGTGAGGAATTAAGGCTTCGGCGATTGTAGTCAGAGTAGCAAGCAATTATTGTCAGCTGACGGCTACTAATGACAGCCCTGATAGTACTATCACTTGGTTCCATTATTACCTATGATCCTTTTACCCTATTGTATTTCACCCTGTAGCATCTTCATCCTACGGTACTATTATTTGGTAGAATCATCACCCTAAGATCCACCTACACTTTAACATATTTACTCAGCATCATCATCCTATGATCATCTTTCACTTGGTTATATTACCCCACATATATGAACCTTTCACAGTATGGTACTATTATCTTGCAAATGATCACCCTAAGATCCACCTACACTATTGCATATTTAGTCAGCATCATCATCCTATGATCATCTTTCAATTGGTTATATTAGGGGCCTTACGCAACGAGGACGGGAATGTGAACAATGACTGCTCAGAAAATTTCTGGTTCGCTCTTTACTTTTTGTGTAGTTCATTAGGGCTTTGTTTCTTTGCCTTAAACTTTGTGAATAGAAAAAACAAATGATTAAATTTTTCTATACCAAACCTAAACAAATATTGTGAAATTTTTTGGTGTTACATCTCGACAACTCTAAAAAAGCTTGATACATCTATACAAATTTATGTATAGAGATATCAATTCATATATATTTTTAAAATCTAAACCTTCACTTTCAACGTATGCTTCTTTTTCACATAATTTTAGGCAACTTCTTTCTCTCTACTGTATTTAATAACAAAAAAGGTCTTTTCATGTTGTAATTTAAGCGACAACTACAGGCAGGTGCCCTGCTTGATGCATTCCAGCGAGCAGTTATTGCATTCACTGTTGTTTTTTTGCCATCGTTGTTGGCATCACCATCCTCGTTGCATAACGTCCCCATTACGTTATATGAACCTTTCACCCTATGCTTTGACAGCAATTTGTACTGCGTAACAAAATAGGAGTAGATTGCACCATTATAATCTGCTAACTGTTTTTAATGTTTTTTGAACTTATATATCTAACTACACCACAGTGAATTATAAAATATATATAAATATATTTTCCTTGCAGTGAAGATTGAGAGTTTGCCTAGTGTAATGATCATCATTTTTGCACCTTACAGCTCACCAACAAAAGATAAAAGCTGGGCTTCACATTTGTGCGGAATTGTGTCAATCTAATTTACAGGGTTTTTCTCCAAGTTTTTCTCCAACTTATGTTTTCTAAAAGGCTTCATCAAACTCTCTACAATCTCCTTAGTAAATCAGGGATGACTTCCAAGCTTAAATTATCTAATTATAATAGACTGTCAGAAATATACTCACAAGTAGATAAATTTTACACCGTAGTGAATTGAGAAAAACTTTTTTAAAAAACTGACGTTTTGGACTGTAGTCCTTCACCGGAATGAACATTCCCTATGACGAAGGACTACAGTCCGAAATGTCAGTTTTTTTAAAAAAGGTTTTCTCAATTCACTATGGTGTAAAATTTATCTACTTGTGAGACTGTTTCTATAGAGACACCGATGCAGAATTCCACTTATGTAAGAAATATAACATACTCTCCATTGCCTTCGATTCATAGCCTGGTGAAAACCAAGGCAAACATTTGAGAGAATTCAAGAGAAAATCAGTGAAAACCCAAGACACGGTCTAGAATTCTCCCAAACTTTCCCCTAGGTCTTTTAGAATTCTTTTAAGATCAGTCAACTTTATAATTAGCAAAAATTATTCAAAATGGCTACTGCCAAATCATTGTTATAACTAATATTATACTTCTTATTGTGACTTTGTTTTTGTTTAAATTTGCAAGTTGATAAATTTGTCATTTTGGCCAGAATTGTTTGAGCAGCCATTAGCTGTGGATGATAACTTGTTTATAGAGCTACCATAGTTCATGAAGAAGTTATTTTATCACTTGGAACCATTACTTAGTTTTCAGTTATTCAAATTTGTGAGTAGATACATCTGCTATATTTTTGGTTGCCCCAGTACTCAAAGAATAACCTGCAATATATATAACGAATTGTTTAAATGTTATTTTAAAATTTCAACTAAACCTGGTGAAAACCCAAAATGCAACCTAGCAGAGTTCCCCAACAACTTGTTTGAAATGTTAAGTGGATGAATGCATGTGTTGTAGTTCAGGTTTAAACAAAAAAAAAAAATTTTCAGGTATATCATCTTTTTTATTTACAAAGTGAATGAACAAGTTTGTTTCATATATCCACAAAGTTTGATTGAAAACCAAACACAGAATGTTAAGTTAGGGGGGTAGGGA
>JAOBBB020020433.1:0-15616 GCA_025331005.2 Zoanthus gigantus | reverse complement strand
ATTGAACAAATTTGAGAGAATTTGACTTTTAATCTTCAGTAGTTTACTTTGTTTGATCAATTCTCATTTTCTCATCAACAAATGTCATATTTTGTATGTGTTATATAACGAGAAGTTAGTTGTTGATAACTGACTGGCACTGAAAGGGTTAAATAACTCATCATCATAAATACTTGTTAAAACTTGTCTAAATATCTCTTTTTTACAAGTGCTAATATTTATCCTACATTTCGCATCAACGTGCAGTGGAACATAAAGCAGCAGTTGTAAGATCTCTTATGAACCGAGTCTCAATTCTTTCATCATCCAGCAGTGAATGCATGATAGAAACTCAACAAGTTATAAAAACGCCAGAGTTCAATAACTATCCCAAACGGTTTATCTTGACATCAGCAACGAATCCTAAACAACAGACACCACCAGATACTACAATGAAAAAACTATGTGGATTCACAGCTATTCCTTATATAGGAGGAGCGTCCAAGCCCACTAAGGAAATACTAACCCAACATAATATTCAAGTTGCCCTCAAACCCTACAAGACCAAAAACATACATATATAGGTGATTTGAAGCGAAAATTTAAACCAGAATTAAAGAACACAAAAAAAGCTGTGGCCCAGTTAGAGGCTCAAAAATCTGCCCTTGCTGAACACCACAAAATGACCTGACACGATATTGCATGAGATGATGTGAGAATTCTAGGTATTTGTGACAATGGGCGAAAAAGGCACTTTCTCAAAGCTTGGCAAAACAAACAAAGTCAACCGTGACGATGGGCTAAATTACCAAGGGAGTATTTGAGTGTTGTTCTTAAAAACAAAAAAGATGCAAATTTGAACCAAGTCAAATTAAGCTTAATAGCCTCCCATATTTATTTCTAAATCACTTCCCCTGAAGAAGGAAGGAAGTGTAATATCTGAAACATTGGGACATTTTAAAATTTATTTTTAAAACTTTTTAAATTTTTACCAGAGAAGCAGTAACTTTTATTTAAGAAATAAAACATGTTTTCCTTACCTTCATAACCTGGTGAAAACCCATGCAAACGTTTGGGAGAATTCGAGAGCAGATCAGTGAAAACCCAAGATGCAGTCAAGGGCTTTCACCTGCTCAAGAATTCTCACAAACTTTGCTGAGGTTTTCAACAGCCTATAGAGGCATGAACAACATGTTTTATTTCTTTTATAAAATTATTATTTTCGGTCTTAACAAAGAGAAGGTCGATATACGAAGTGCCTACTGTAAATTCTCACAACTTGGAGACAGAGCCAACCATATTGCTCATGTCATTTCCGTGCTTCATAGTGCTATGAAAATATACTTGTAGACCAATCAAAACACACTTACTAACTGAATTATTCTATAAATTTATATAGCATTTTCGTAATTATGCAAAAACTCAATTGCAAAGAGAATATTTTTAGTAACATAATACTATACCAATAACTTAGCAGTGGTTGTCTTTTAACAATTTCAAAGTGAGTTTTGCTTCCTTCTTTTCTACATTTGGTAGAATTCAAGAGCAGATCAGTGAAAACCTGAGATGTAGTCAAGGGTTTTTGCCTGCTTTAGAATTCACACAAACTTTGCAAAGGCTGAAGACACAAAGAACAAGTGTAATTTCTTTTACAAAATTATTATTTTCTGACTTAACAAAGCAAAGGACGATACACTAAGCATGTATGAATAATTTCATTTCTTTCATGAAACTGTAAATTCTCACAACTTGGATATGGTTAATCATTTTCGTGTTTTCATAATACTATGAAAACACTCTTGTTGACCATTCAACATATAATTTAATATACCCACATTGATTTTATGAGAAAAAATATTGATCAAGAAATAAAGCATTTTTTCCGTGCCCATATGTTTTCCGACCCACCTGTATTAACTCTAGAACCACAGTTCATCTATATCAGTAATTCTTTCACCAATCACTTCTTCCTCCCAACTGGAGAGTTGTTGTAGAAAGCCTCGATTCGGTCGAATGCACGAACGTTTATCCTTCAGGAAATCGTGAGCTGTTTTCAAGTTCCAATTTCTAGATTTCATAAGATAGGAAATGGTTATCGTAGAGCTTCGACTGACACCCAGATTGCAGTGTACCAAAACCCGACCCCCAGATTTAAAACAATCATCAATAAAAGTATGTGCCTTGGGAAAATATGGTTTTAAATTTGTCTGCGATACATCTTCAAGTTTAATGGCGAGATACTTTACACGGTCGGGAAAAGCAGATTTGTGTTCGCATGAAATATTCACAATGTGAGTGATTTTTAGATCTTCAATAACTTTTAAGTTTGTCGCTTGATCTCCTCTCCCCTGAAATAATTGGTCGATTAGAACAATGGAAGGGTAAATTTTATAATTCTTCAAGTCTTGCCTTCCCATCAACTTTTGTGTACATAAAAACGGAAAAGCTTCGAAAAATCTTTCAAATCCACATGCCAAAAACATCGGTTTAACATCATCAAAGGTTTGTAACTCCTTCAGGAAGTTTATCTCAATACTGCTATGGTCATTAATATCTAATATTTGATTTCCATAGACAATGACGAAAGTATACTCATCCAAAGCAACTTGGTTGCCAATGGTTACATAACTATGAAGATTGGTGGCGAGAACTTCGGAATGAAGAGCCGAAGATTGCTTCGATGACACGATATGAAGTTTCTCGTAAGATAATTTATCTCTCGTATCAAAAAGGAGGAGATAACTAGGATCACACATACAAGGGTTAATTGATCCGTCATTGAGATAATTATAGAGTTCATAAATGTTAATGATTTCCAGACCTAAATTTGAGGTAGTCACACAAGTATTGCTGTTGAGTGTATTGGTAACGTCGGAATTCTCCTCCAACAAGTTTGGATTAGAACTTTTATGACTGTTAAAACTGTTGGGTAAAGTTTTTGAAAATGAAATCGAAGAATCTTTTGCTGAATTATCCAACGAATTGCTCTCTGCATTCTCTGAAGACTCCTGATTGACCTTAATGATTTCTCGACTGCCAGTTAATGATTCGGTTTCCTGCAATGCTTTCTTCTCTTTGCTTTGTAACACTTGCAGATTATTGGTATGTTGTCTTATGTGGGATACCCAGAACTTCTTGCTGTCTTGTCTCTTAGCTGTGGCCAAAGAAACTTTTTCTTTATATTTGTCGTTGTGGTTTTTGTCTTTCTTTTCTTCGTGATAGCATGTTTTACTTTCCTCGTTTCCACTCGACTTGGCCACTTGAACTCGATTGCCTCGGGACGAGCTACTTCCCATCTTCCGCGGACATTTGATTTTGCCAACTCAAAATGTTCTGGATATTCAAAAACTATTTTTCATCATACTCTTATTATTGTGGCCAAAACCCTAATTAACACAGCGTAGCGAATTTCATTCAAAACCCCAACTTCTACAAACTCATTTTCTTCTGCGCCGCGATCGCATGAATTCTCGGCCAGTGGACACAAGAACAAAATGAATTATTCTAGGGGTGGGGTAGGTGGGTCGATTATTTGTAAGATTGACATTTTCAGTACTTTGATGAAACAAGGTCAGTAACTGTTGTTCTAAGTTAATGTTGGTAGTAACTTGGAGACTGATAGTAGTTTTCTAAAACGAATGTACGGAAAGCCCGGAATTCTGTCACTATCAGGCGTCCTGCATTAACACAGAAGGCTCATTTGACTGCAGATGTAATCAAGGGTTCACAGGAAATGGAAAAACTTGTCAAGGTTAGCCACTGATGTTTGTCAAATCTTGTTTCAAAGGTACATGATTTAGGATACCATGGAAGCATTGGGATCAATATTTTGGTGATAAGGTGACAATAATATTAATGGTAGTGATAGTTGGTGATGCTGATGGCTGCAGATGATGACTATAGGACCATTTAGATCCGATGGAGTACGAGTACGAGATGTCAAGGCGCCCGCACTTTTTCCAGCAAACTCGTTGTCCAGTGGACGACCCTGATTGAGATCTCGTCCTCTTGATAACGCGTTTGCTTGTATAAGTGTGCTCGTGCTTGAAATCTTGTACTCGTACTCGGATCTAAAAGTTTCTAAAGGTGGTGTTATACGAGACAATTTGCAACGCCGATTTCTTGCGCAAAGCTGTTGCACGAAAAATCGTTGCCGTGCAACACGGCGCTGAAGAAGATTTTTCGTGCAATATTTCACTCTGCAACACATTGCAAGTTTTTGATCTGGCTTCAAAAACTTGCAACGCAAGATGACGAATTTTCAGCAAATCGATAGTGTAACATTCCATTGCCGATTTGACGCACAACTTTGCCCATGAAAGTAAGGCTACTTTGTAAACAGCCAAAATGGCGGCTGCTGTTCAAGACTAAGTTCTCCCCTCGTGCTCCCCCCTCCTGTCACCTTCTCAACCAGTTCCTCGTCCAAACGTCTCTTTCTCTTCTACTTGGTTCATCTTCATCAAAATCAGCTAACACAAGTAGAAGTATAAAATTTTTCGGTCGACAACCACAGGTCAAACGCCATTTTGTTTCTTTATATGCTGGCAGAATGTGGATTGAGTACTAAAATGAATATTGCGCGAGAAGTTGTTCCTGTGTAACATGTCCCAAAACTCGACACACAAATGGCGCAATCTGCGTTGCAAGTTTTCTCTCGTGTAACACTACCTTATAATAATTACACTGGCAGTGATGGTGGCAACCAATACGATAAGTGCGTTGATGTCACGTCGCACTTAGGTCACGTTGATAGCGGACATTAATAATTGAGAGATTTAAACTAACGTGGTCTAAGTGACCACTTGAGTGGTTTCAAGTTAGTACTAGTACAAATGTGCTTTCTTTACGTACGGTTATCATTTAGGCAATATCCCACAAGCATTAAACCCCTGTCAAACGGTCCCGACATTTCACCCATCCTGAATCCGTCATTTGTCGGATCAAATGTTGGGGTGCGGTTTGATAAGACTATCCGACAATGTCGGGAGCGGATTTTCTGTGTTAGGTCAATGTCGGTTGAAGTTTGATTCCGAGCAAACATTGTCCCAACATCGACTCAACATTTCTATTTTTTTGTCGTGTCGGGTTCCTGGCATGTTCTTTTGATTGACAGGGTCACACAACAAAAGTCCTTAGTGAGCATGCAGAATTTGAAGGATAAATTCTTTGAAAATTTTTGAAATGAGAATGGTTTATTTACCAGACCTCGGGCGGCCTGAATGTCGAGGCCAAATGTCGGGACCATTTCATTTGACATGTCATCCAACAATACACAAAACTGGTTAAATTTTGGTCCCACAAATGTTGGGTGGCTGTTGGGTGAAATGTCGGGACCGTTTGACAGGAGCTTTAAGCTTTCAGTATTACTTAAAGGGACTCTGTCACGACGATTTCCTTGTTTTGGGTTAATTTTCGCTAAAATCTTTACGTAGTGGTTTTACTTATGCACAAAATGTTCCTGATAACTGTGAAATTAATATCTAATGAAATGTTTTAAAAAAGCGCGTCCATAATAAGTTTTTTTTTGGTATTTTTTGTTAAGATAGTATCAAAAGTTTAGCCCAAATTTTTCAAGTTTCAATCAATTTCCATCCTTGCCATTCGTAGCAACAAATGACAGGAAACAGAAAAAACGTAATAAATAACAAACCTAGACCATTATTTTTGGAATTCAATTGAGGGCAAGAAATATTTGGGATTTAAAAAATGCTAAAAAAGCGTGACATAGCCTTTTGAAGATGTTTTATCACTATTCTTTGAGCACCAACCTTAAAGTGGCATCTTAACATCTTGAGTGAACTGATTTAATAAGGACACGTACATTACAATCATGAAACTTATTCTGACTATGACGTCTTTGTGCAATTTTAATTATTTGTGTCTCGGTGGAGGCTTTCAATAAACACTTCAGTACCTAAAGTCAAATAACCCAACTTTTTGTTTGATCGACAGATATTGACGAGTGCAAGGGGCATACAGAATGTGATGAGAACTCTCTTTGCATTAACTATGATGGATCTTACGTCTGTGAGTGCGTCACGGGTTATAAAGCGCACTTGAAAAGCGTGTGTCTGGGTAAGTCAAGCACCTCTGAATAAATCCCACACAAGTATATCTGACCCCGTTAATATGAAAACCGTCTCTAAGTGCTGTCCCCTAACACTCTGAAAACTACATATATTTCCCGCGTTACTGCTAGCTTCCACCGACCTCTTTTCTTGTCAATGGGCTACAATTGCTTCAGTTGCGTACATTACTGCGAAGATTGTTCATAACGTCAGGAAAATTTAAATCTCCATTGCATTCGCCTTCTTGCGTGTCTTGTTGTTATTCCCCTTCCAAACAACATAATCATTCTGCTGTATTTTCTAAAAGTTCTGTTATCCTAAACTAAACTTCTTCGTTTCAGATATAAACGAATGCCAGCTGAATGTAGACGATTGTCACGTGTTTGCAAACTGCTTCAACACCCCAGGCTCCTACCTTTGTGTATGTAAGCATGGTTACTATGGTAACGGACGAGAGTGTTCTAGTAAGTCACTAACAAAATTACTTTATACCTGTTATAAAACGAGGCACACATTTTTCAAAACACAAAACTGGTTATTTCTGCGATGCAATCTGAAATACCAACGGAAGTAATTTGTTCTCAAACAGTTTTACTACGCATGCTTGTCAATGTTTTCCACACGAATCTCACCTACAATGTACTTTTGATTTATCAAAGACGGAAAAAGGTGTTTTTAGGACACACCAATTTAGCTTCCTGTTTTACGCACATTTAGGCCTAAAAGGCAAGATTGGAGGGGGGAGAAAAAAATAAAAATAAAAATCCAACAATATGGTATTTAGTTCAATACTTGGTCTATGTGTATCATTGTAACAATTCCATTATATTCGTCATGCGCACGTGAAGCTGTTTATTCCTCGTTAGTACAATCTATGATTTGAGCTCGAAATAAGTACATTTTAGTAAATTACAAGCAGGAAAATATATTTTGATCTTCAAATGAATTTTTTTTTTCTCAATTCTCGAAAACTCATTAAGTTCGGCGGATTCGTAAAACAGAAAAATTAAATTTCCCCTTAATAATAAAATAAGTATTTTTCCAAAATAAGAAAATGTTTGACTTCTTTTCATAGTACATGACAATTCATCAAAATGGAAGCGGCAGTGTTTAAAAAACATTTCGATCTCTTATACTAACATCATTTCACGATCTTGACAAGACAAAACTCGAACAACTGCCATAACAATAGTTACGTTTAGGTTTCGGCTGTTGCCGATTTCTCAACCTTAACTGATATTTCCAAGCGCCCGGCAATGATGGAATTCATCCCTTACAAAACATGGCCGGCTATTTATTAACCAATCACTTCTCGTGTTATAACAGTGAGACCTGCATGTGTTTCCACGATTCTCGCTTTGGCGAAATAGTAAAGAAAAGACATATATCATGTTTAAAATCAATTTTATTTTAGTAAAAATATAATATAATACATAAACTCTTCGATATATTGTAAAAACGACTGATCATTAACAAAAAACAGTAAAAAAAATAACTTTTCTAATAAATAATTTCCAAATTATTCGCATTCGAATTATTTGAAATCTTTACTTATAGATAATACAGTGAAACCTCGTTTTAACGAACCTCCATTTAACGAAGTCCTCGATATAACGAAGTGAATTTTTCAGCCCCGCTAAAGTTATAGTAAGGAAAAGAACCTCGATATAACGAACCCTCGATTTCCTTGGTCCCTTGGCAGTTTGTTAAATCGAGGTTTTACTGTACAAGTAAGGCCACGCCAATCTGGTTTCTTGTTTCAACTGTTTCTGGTTGATAATTGAGAATTAACTTTGTAGTAAGGGGTCGGCCATTTGACTTTTGAGGGGGGAGGGTGGGTGATTTTTTTCTGCAAGAAATTGTTTTAGTCCGTGAACATACGGTGGCAATGTATTTCAGGAGAAACAAAGATTTTAGCAATTTTTTTGTGTGCAGAATTTTTTTTTTTCTAAATTACCCACCCCCTCATCAAAAATCAAATAGTCGACCCCTAATATGCAACCTTGGTTCACTGCAAAAACTTCTCGCGCGCGATTGGTCAAAAATCGATTACGAGATTTCGGCTTCTCTGTCAATAACTGCAACGAACGTGCATTACTTTGGTTAACCTTAAATGGCTTTGTCTTCAACAAATTTAAACCACTGAATATATGAATCAAAATGATTTTCTTTTATCTTTTACTCCAGCAAAAGTTGTTATTTATCAGAGTATACACTCTTGCTGTAAACTTAGCTTTTCAATTTCAGCCAAACTCGGACAAACCCTATTTCATGAACATAAAAACTGGATTAGCGTGACTTTGCTCTTATTATAAATCTTCAGAGACGAAACCAGCTGTACGATGCCGGAAGGACAAGGCTGACTACTGTGACTCAGTTGATGAAGAACAGAGCCAGGATGGCTACCCGTGAGAGGAAATTGAGATGGAAGAGCAAAACACACTTTTCAACACACTTTAAACTCGTGCTTTTATGATCATTGCTTTTGACTCGCCGAAAAAGGAAATCTCAGCAATAGGCTATTATGAATCAATCAGCTATGACAAAATGGTATCCACAATGGAAAAAGCAGGTTGATATTAGTTAAACGGTAAAGTTTCAGCTATAGATTTCAAATATGTAAAAAATGACAAGCAACAGAAAACTGGATAGTTTCTAAGGATTTGTATGACTGGAGAGCAAGTCATTTCCTTAAAAAAAGTTTGGTTTTATACTCGCTGTCATTTTTGAAGTTTTTAGTAACATTCAGACTTGAAATTATACTTTCTAACTAATGCAAGTTAACCTGCTCTTTCCATTTCTGAACATCATTTTGTCATATCTAATTTACGGTGGAGGTGGTCACGCAACTGCTAACTGCAAAGGGCCTATTACACGACGATCATCAAACAATTGCTTTTTAAAATGAGTTCATTGTCTGGGTTTAGTTCGAATGGGTCAGATAACTTACTCTTTTTCAAATTATCTTCTGTAGGAGGATTAAAAAATTAATAGTTGATCCAAAGGCCGGCTTATTTCAACCAATCACATCGAACAATTTGAAACATCTAAGTTTTACACATTGTTAGATCTAAAGCGGGGTTCACACAGTTTTATTATAACATAATTCAAAAACATGCAGCAATGCCAAGTTTTAAACTTTTGAACGATTGGTTAAACAACAAACTTAACACTAAGTTGTTTTTCCATACTAAAAAATCGAAGTTTCTTCTACAGATATGCGGCATAAAATTATTTACAAAGTAAAATACTCATGACAAAATTTTTCTGACCAACTTTACCATAACTTTAACAAGTGTAAACCGTAGAGTCTACCTTGTACTTTTGCTACATTAAATATATCTATACATAATTTATAACAAATAATTGCTCAGTCGTGCTCCAAGCCATGAACTATTCTCGGCTAAACTCACAAGGCTGCACCTATGGCTGTGTGAGCCCCGCTCCATGAATTATGAAACTATTGACTAATAAATATAATTCTCTCGATGTACTGAATTTCGCCATAATTTAAGTATTTAGTTAAAAGCAATGTTCTCTTCTCAGTCAAATAGTTTTCGTGATGAAACCCGGCGCACGTTTCTTGGAGACCAGTAAAATTAGGGTGACAACAAATAAGGTATACGTGAATTTTCAGAGACCCGAGCTACAACCTGGAATTTAGTAAAGTGCTAGTGATTCATCTCTCCGTGTATGATTTCATCTATCGGCTAAGTTGTTTAAGCCTTGGTTATGAAAGCAGTTCGTCGAAAAAGAATTCGATTATTTTTTGTGTTAATCTTTGAGAATAGAACTTCGGCACTAATTACCACAGCTCCTAGGCCTGGTGCCGAGTTTTGCATAACTTTTATGTTTTTTGGTTTAAAAATTTTAGCTAAAACACTAAACTTTTCAATGAACAGAAAACTTATTTACAATGATAAAAATCTCACTGATAAACATTCAAAACAATAGAACTATTCACAAACTGTATAAAAAGACTCTGATAAACATCAACTCCAGCCTACTCTTGCACCCACTTTGCTACCTGTTTCTTGGGCAGTTTCGTCTTGTGTGGCCTACAAAAGATTTTTTGTGTAATTTTTATTAGAAAACATTATATTAAAAAGCAAAAGACCAAGCTATTATTATCATTATCACTATTGCTGTTGTTGTTGTTGTTGTTATTATTATTATTATTATTATTTATTCAGTATAAAGACTAAAAACAAACATCTGAGTACAATAGAAGAAAAAGATGAAACAAAGTCTAGCCGGATGAAGCACCATCATAGCTGCGGTAAAAAGACATATGTTTTAAAACATAAAACGAGATTCCAAATTAAAATTACAAACTAGTTTTAACCCAAGGAAGTAACTGTTTGCGCTTACATTGTGATTTTTGTAACTTAAGTCATACCGGGGTAATCAGGTTGAAAGTTATGGAAATGAAGTTTAAAATATAATTCTAGTTTACTCCCAGACCTTTGAACCTAAATGACGTCAACGGCGTTCCGTAGCGTCGTTAATTAACTGTTTCTTAACCTTCATAACACTTTCTTAGTTGAAACTTAATCCAAGGCAAATGACTTTCAAAACAACCAAGAAATTACTCCATGAAGGTAAAGAGAAATGCTGACTTTGGAAGTAGGATCACCACATACATAAAAATTTTCTGATATCTAAAATTAATTTAGGGTTTCTAATGGTTTAAGGCAAAGTAACTTCCAAACAAACTAGAAATTAGTACTTCATAACGGAATATTAGCCTTGAGGCTAACGAGAGTTTTAATAGACTCTAAAAAAGAAGTATTTTTTCATAATTCATTTTTAAACAAATGTAAATCCTACCTTCTTGGTGACAAACACCGCATTTTTTTCTCTTAACTCGCGCCTGAGTATTAGAACCTCCTCTTCCACGTGGCATGGCTCCACCTCTTCCAAGGCCCCTACCACGCCCTCTATTCTGTCCGTTCCCTGGTCCCTGGCTTTGTCCACCGTCAGCCCATTCAAAGAAACCACAACTTTGGCCCATAGGTTTCGAACAGCAGAAGAAGGGCCTGCCTTTATTTGGGCCATCTTTTACCACTGTACGACTGCAGTTTAAAAGAAATAATGCATAGATTCACTGATGGCAAGAATCACTGACAATAACATACTTTCCAAACGGGCATTCTAGGTCCTATGCATGGTACACGTACTCAGTGCATGGTACACTTAGTCAGTGCATGGTACACGTACTCAGTGCATGGTACACGTAGTCAGAACATGGTACACGTACTCAGTGCATGGTACACGTAGTCAGTGCATGGTACACGTAGTCAGTGCATGGTACACGTAGTCAGTGCATGGTACACGTAGTCAGTGCATGGTACACTTAGTCAGTGCATGGTACACGTACTCAGTGCATGGTAAATGTACTCAGTGCATGGTAAATGTATTCAGTGCATGGTACATGTACTCAGTGCATGGTAAATGTACTCAGTGCATGGTAAATGTACTCTGGTCAACGAATCTTCCTGTTATAACACTCTTATGTTCTCTTTAGCAACAAGTTATCCCCAAAGTACTTGCAATGGCAAGGGAACCCAACTATTTACATCGCTTGACAACTCTTTTCTCAGTTAATGTAAGTATTGTAATCATACACATTTTTATGAAATAATTTGGAAAGTAGGTGCGTTTGATTGGTCAACAAGTGTGTTTTCATGGCGCTATGAAGCACGAAAATGACGTTAGCGATATGAATGGCTGTCTTCAAGTTCTGAGAAGTTACAGTTTCATGAAAGAAATAAAACTATACAAACGCGCTTATATATCGTCCTTCTCTTTGTTAAGATGGATAAAAGAAATAAACATGTTCTCCGTGCCTTCATAGCCTGGTGAAAACCTCGGCAAAGTTTGTGATAACTCTTGAGAGTAGGTGAAAACCCAAGACTGCGTCTCCGGTTTTCACTGATCTGGTCTCAAATTCTTCTAACGTTCGCGTCGGTTTTCACCAGGCTATAGATAGAGGCACGGAGAAAATGTTTTATTTCCTTAAGTAATAAATTTTTTCCTTGCAGATGAAAATTTGTTATTTTCTTTTTTTTTATGCAGGTATTAGCTAGTGTAGTTGGACCAGACAATCTGCAATCGATGATGCTGCCCGTTGTAATAAGTCTGTCTGCTGACTCTGTGGCCAATGTTAGATTTAACGTTGCTAAGACATTGCAGAAAATAGGACCTCTCTTAGATGCAAAGTATGTACTTTAATCAGAATACGTCGTACGAAACTTGTGCATTACATATTTTTAACGGGGGTGTCCAAAGATTTTGTTCGAGATTGTAAAACAGATTGTAGAATAGATAGCAGGGCTGGATTTTTCAAAGGTCAGGTTCGATCTAACCTCGGGTTAAGCAAAAATTACAGCAGCAATTGCTTCTCTAAGGGCCTGTTCACATGAGGCGAGATATCTCGGGGGCTAGGGATAACTCGGTCCTCCGAGATACCTCGGGCCGAGCCAAGTTTCTCTACATTTACTTTATGTGCTAGGCATTCCGTTCACATGAAGCCGAGACAACTCGGGGGTGCAAGATATCTCGGTCTGGAAGGTAGGGATAGCCCAAGGGGTAAAGTTGTCTCGGTCCATGTGAACGGTTCACACCGAGATATCTCTGTGGTTAGGGACAACTTCGTGGATCGTGCGCATGCGTTTCTATCAAAACGAGACAATATGGCTACGACTACCCAAGACATCTCGTGTCAGGTTTTCTCATGTGAACCAGGGACAGTTTCATCCCTACAACACCGAGGTAGCCGTACCCCCCATGTGAACAGGCTCATGTGAACAGGCTCTAAGGAAAAGATTACAGTTGTTATAAATACTGCTCGGGTTTCCCAAGGAAGAAACTTGACAATCCCAAATTTGCAACTCAAATTCGTCTATGTAAGGTTGGAAACAAAACCATGGGTTAGTGACTTAACTCCGGGTTAGTGCTTTAATCGGCTTTTGAACAACTGGGCTCAGAGGTATAGTTACAAAAAGAATAACAAGAAGTTGTTGAGTTAAACAATATTTAGGACGGAATCCGCCGTCGTTCATCAGGGGTGTATTACTGACTGAAGTTAACGTAAATTTACGTCAAGATTAGTTGGCGTTTTTGCACATATTGCTAGTTTATAACAATACATTCATGGGACGGATTGGCCTAGTTCATTCAGATTAGTGAATGTTCTTTGATAAGCGATGTTTCAGCCATTTTTCTTTTTGTTATGCATATAAAATGAAATGAAGCTGGTTTATTAGTTTCAGTGAGGTTGATTGTAGGTCCCTGAGAACTGCCGTGTTGACGGTCAATACCCATATGAAGTAATCCACAAAGGTACTAATGAGCTTAAATTCTTGTAGCCCTGCACAGTTGTTTTAACTTCAAATCAGTATCAGCACAGCACAGCTAACTCTAGTCAGCTCCCCACCTGCATTAATCTTTAAAGGATCTTCGTTTCTCAGTGATGTTTTAATGTTGGTTTTAATGTTTCCCGTCATTGTAGCACGATTCAGGGGCAAATTAAACCAGTTTTGGACAAGTTAAATACCGATGCTGACGTAGATGTTAAATACTATGCACAAGAAGCTCTTACAGGTTTGTGAAGCTCATTTGAAGATTGGTTTGGGAGATTTCCGAAAAACGTGTCCTCAAAACTGACACACCCCTCTCTTTGGCTTTGGGCTAATGTCAAGGTAGGATTAAAGTTTAGTCCATACATGTTTGATACGCCCTCTTATGGCTGGGTTGGAATTTAGTGCATGCCCTTCTCTTTGCCTAAATTGTGTACCTAACCGCGATAATCATTCATAACGTCATTTTTGTTTATATTTCGTGGTACAAACTCAGTCTGTTATCGTTGAACACTTCAGAGTAGCATTGATGGATCCACTTAAGTGACCAGCTTTCCCTGTTGTGGTTTCTTACTTCAGTTGCTTAGAGCTTCGGGCTGTAGTCCTTCGTCGGAGTGAGAAGTTCGTACATAAGCGCAACGATCATTTATAATGTCAATGTCGACTCCTTTAGGTTAGGACGTTAGTCATGGTAGGGGTGAAGTTTAGTCTATACATAGCTGATACGATCGTCTTTGGCTGGCTCGGGGTTTAGCGTATTCGTACAGAAATAAGCTACTCTTTGATTTAGGGCTAGAGACGAGTGGGATAGAGTTAAGCTTGAGGCTTAAAGGAGGATAATTCGTAATATTTAACAATTATTCACCGAAGTGGAAGTGAATAGTGGATATACGGCTTGGTAAATATCAACCACTTTCACTGACACTGAGGCGAATAATTGTTTAGTATATACCACACAAGCTGAATAACTAGCGGACCAAAGAGTAACTTTATTTGTGACACTTGAAAACCAAAGGTAAACGGGAAACCATTTTGTTTTTGAGGTAAATAGTACTTGGCTAATCACCTCCGACCTAGCCAATCAGCTTGCGCAAAAAGTACTATTCACTTGTGTGGTATATACTAACTTGATATATTTTTGAATTCTCGTGTTTAGTTTCTTAGAGAAAAAAGTTTAAATTGATATGCATTCTTTCCCAGCATTTTAGATATGCAACAGACGAATGGTAAAGAACAGTTGATCGGCGTGGTGGCTGTAAAGTACAGGGATTCAAAATGTAAATTTGTTAAATCTTGTAAGAAAGTATCCATAACACAAGCAACAACCGAAGAATTACTGGAACACAACGCCACAAAAAGATCTCCCCACTTTATACTGCTAACAGCAGAGTAGAAAAGAAGATAAAATTTATTCTGTATTTTTTAAAAACCCATTTTTCATTTCTTGCCATTGTTTTATACTTTTTAGACTTTAAGTTTAATCGGAAAAGTCAAGTGAAAACTTTCACCTGTCGTGATATCAAAATATTGTATAGTAACTATCTTGAATGAAAATGGCTGCATTATGTCGAAACTCGTTGAAAAAAGAAAAAGAGTACTGTGATTTAATCTCCTCGTTTACTTTCCTGTTATTCCTTCTGTTAATATCTTTGATTTTGTTGTCAAGAAAATTCCATGTCCTCGGATTTTGAGTCTTTCATGCGTTTGTAAGGTTTGCGACGGGTGCGACACTGGATGCACGTGTTAGGACTGAGACGGCGTGCCATTTTAGGCAAATAATTGTTTGCTAAGTTATCGCCTCACTTTCCAAGAGAAACACAAACACAGGGCTATTGCTCGAACGCCGGATTGTACTAATTTGACTTTGAATCATTAACCCCTGTTCCTGTTTCAATGTTCTTATGCACTTAATTTGTCTCGAATTTTGGAGGTTATAACAGTTAACCGTGCCCAGAGTTCCTGTTACTAGAGGCCGCTACACATTAGCCGATTTTTTGTCTTTTAGCTCCCGATTTTTCGTCTCGGATAATTTGTCGGGTACAAGGTTTGTCACACACCAACCGATATTAGGGACCTTTAGATCCGAGAACAAAGACGAAGACGATGACGAAGTTTGGCCGCGCGGAGATTAGTGCGAATGTTTTTGTTATCGTCCTCGTCCTGACTAAATTGTAACTTTAGTTTGTTTGAGACGACGAAATCTTTCTC
>JAOBBB020020364.1:0-15618 GCA_025331005.2 Zoanthus gigantus | reverse complement strand
GACTGGTCAAACTTACATGTTTTTCCAAGTTTTTCAGCAATTTCTTGGGTGGATTTATTGCAAAACTCTCGATTTTTAAGTCTGGAGACCTCACAATGTAAAGACAAGGATAATCAAGCCAAAGGTCGGCTAACTTTTCTTTCAAAGTTGCTTCAGCAACTATCGCATTGCTCGACGCCATTTTAAAAATGATTTTTAAAAAAATGTTTGATTGTACGCATGCGTATTTGTATAATTTGCTAAGCTCCGCACACTTGGAGGAGATGTTCTTTTGTGACCAAAATTATTCAACCTGTTGAATATTCGGCGCCGATGGCACGAATGACCAAATTCTCTCAAAACGGCCCCGCACACTGGAGGAATTTGCTTACGCCAACTGTCACGAGCGACCATTAGCTCAGCTGATAGCTCTAGTGTGCGCCGGGCTTAAAGTAGAAACAGAAAATGCAAATAAATTGTTGAATACCAAGCATGAGAATAATATAATTGTTTTAACAATAGTGTTTGCTGGGTTGGAATTGGATTGATAATCAAACTATAGCATAATGGGTTAGTTACCTTGTAGATACACAAAAGTATTATATTTGTGCTTGTGGCTACCTATTGGCGGTGATAACAGCAAGGGGGTCGTGATTCGCGACCCTTTCCAAGGGGGTAACGCTTCGTTAGTCCTTTATTTTATATTCCTGTGAAAATATTTTTTATGATTTTTGTAAGTTTCTCTTTTTTTTGCAATAATATTTACATTTGATTTTAATATCTTTCTTATGAATCAATAACTGCTCTAATAACTTTATCATAATCATTTGACACAATACATTTATAATTTTGTTCTTCTAAGTTCTATCTTTTTAAGGCAGAAACATTATTTCAAATATTGGCTACCTAAATTGGGCCGATGGCGTAGCCGCTGGTGGTTATGAGGGATCAAGGTCAATGACAAACAAAAGTTTGCCTTTATCCATAATGTGTTTCGTTGGGTGCAGCTGGTGGTTAATAGACCACCGCCAAGAATGGACCATTTTAAGCATCGCCGATAATGGGCTCTGAGAGCGGCAAACACCACTTATAATGGGCTCTGAGAGCGACAAACACCACTTATAATGGGCTCTGAGAGCGACAAATACCACTTATAATGGGCTCTGAGAGCAACAAACTCCGCTTATTGAGCATACATGGAAACTGTCCTAGAATCCGGCCATTCATAATATTTTCTTCGGTTTGAAACATGCAGAAACTAACAACTTTTTTTGTTCTCAAGTCTTGATTTTGAACTTTCGCACCGTTACGTTACAATCCACCACTGCTATGTTTTATATTTTGCAATATGTAGGTTCTATTTGATTTGCGTTTGAAAGTTTGAGATTTCAAGTAGATTTAGGAAAATTGTGTTGTAATATTCTAAAAACGAATTTGAATAAAATAGAGAGGTGATATTAATGTGACGATGTTCGGAGGTTGACTGACAGCTGAAGGTTACGATCGCCTGGCACAGGCCCTTTTACAGCGCGGTTGCGCGTTTTTAAAACTCATGCTACACATCTGCATACATAATATCAAAGCTGTTATTGTGAACAATCGTTAAATTAAGCGAATAAATACATCTCGAAGCTCTCGGTTGTTAATAACCAGTCCACAATTAGATATTTTCTCAAGATATAAAAATAGCTTTTGAAATGAGTTGCAGAATTATAAAAGAGGCTGCAGCCAAACATGGTGCTCCGTTGCTCATCACGCTACAGTGGGTTTTAAACTAATACAACGTCAAACAATCTCAATTCAGTGTGGTTCAACTCGGTTATTAAAATTTTTGTTGTTTGGAAAAAGTTGGGGTAAACCCAGTATAGTTAACCCACGTCAGGGGGGGAGAATTACTTTGTAGACAACCTGCGTTTGAACTCGTACTGTTGTCGTTTGAGTCTATCAGGGTTTCTTAACACGGCTACCATCAAGGCATCAAGTGAAAAAAAGTTTAATTGAAACTTTCTTGGTAACCACAAAAATAGTTTTTTGAATGTAACTTAATTTTATGGTTCATTTGAAATTTAATACAGTTTTCTTTCAATATCTTTTTTATTTTAAAAGATTGGTTAAAATACAAACTTCTGTTCCCCTGCTTCAGTCTTATGATCATTACCCACTGTATCATATGTTAGATCATTTTATTTTTTCATGCGGAGTTCTTGTTTATTTTTTTTTAAGTTATGTCGAACAATGTGATAATTGTCTAAATTCAGAGTCGGTTTACTACAATATTTAGACAATTATTAAACAGATCTAGAATTAGTAGCTTAAAACTGGTGATTTATATTGCAGGTGTAATCAAAACTCGTTATTCTCAAGATGTCTACAGTGAACCTTTTTATTTGTCCTGGACTGGACAGCGAATGCTTGGTTTCTCACTCCTTGAGCTAAGACCGTATGTGTTGTCTTTTCCTCTCTCGTTCATTCCCGGTTACTGAGGATGGTTCTTCTATTGAATAAAGCCGGCTAGCTTGTTCATATATGAATTACTCAAAGCTTTTGCATTTGAGTCTAGTCTAGCAAAGGGGATAAAAGTGTTATTCTCATGTAAGCTTTGTGAAACTGATGTGTAATTCTCTTGGCAAAAAATGGCTCTCGTGTGGCAGCTTTAAGAGATAAACTAGACTAACAAGACAAGTAAAAAACCCCAAAATCCTTTATCATCGAGAAAATGCCAAGGAGAACCTGTTAGCTCATTGCTTCCAATACCTCCAATTACACAAAGAAAGTAAAAAGAAAACGAGGTTTTAGTTTTAAAGATGGACTAAGACAGTGTTTTGACTTGTGACTTTAACACTTCAAGTGAAATGTTTCGTTCACACGCTTGATCGCTTACTGTGACTACTTTTGACATTCAAGCAACTAAGCGACAGGAGATAAAACTGTAATACAAATTCAAATTTTTTCGAAAACAGAGAAAGGGCAAAGTAACAACCAACAAGAATGAACATGTTATAATGTATATGTCGGCTTTAATTTATTTAAAAACAATAAGTGAGACAATCCTTGGCATATCACTGTTCCTAGTCTACCTTAACATCAAGGAAGATGTGACAAAATGTTTCTTCCTTCATGTACAATCTTTCTAAATTTATTGATATGAAAAGCTCTAAAGACATCAAGAACTTCATAAAAGTCAAATAGCTTTTAGCAGTCGTTAATTGTATAAACAACCACATCGTAGAAGAAATTTTCATATTTCAGTTTGTCATTTGAAGAATTTCGTGAGATGACTTTTTAACAATCTGAAATTTTTCACTTTTTTGGAGATTTTATTCGAGCCACATGCTAATTGTATTAAACACGCCACTCTGAGACAGGAATCATATTTAAACAAGGAAACAACTTTATGAAAAACTAATATCAATTTGTATCATTCTAATTCGTATAAAGGCGGAAGATAGATTCCTTTTCAAAGGACAAATATCATTGTGTGAAAAAAAAGCTTCTGAGTTAGTGATAACTCAGAAAGCAGGTGAATCCGCGATCTTTTTAAGAATGTTTCCATAATAAGGTAATTGCTTCTTAAGTCATTGTATTGGTGACATAAAGACCTATTCACAAGCTTTAGCCATTTGTTGGCGGCTCCATCTCTGAGAATATTGAACAAGAATTATAAATGAAAGGTTTCTAAAGGGAAATGAATTTTAAAGTTTACATTTGTATTTTTTTTGTTGTTTTTTTTTTTTAATTTTGTCATGAAATTTATCCCCTCGAAGCCTTTGATTTGCCGATAAGACAGACCCGCTGCATATCAGAACACAGGCAGTTTTTCAAAATGTCTATTTAAAATATGAAAGCCGCGATGACAAGCGATGCGTTTGTAACAAGAAAATACAAGAATCGTGACTGCGAATTGATTATTTACTATTCATTATCAACTTTCTTTTGACAAACTGAAGTTTTGTGCAACTAATAAAATGCTTGTATTTATTGAGTGCTGGCGTGTAATAGCCGCCAATGAATGTAATGATTGACTTACTAACTCTCTCGAAAGAACGGCGGGGAGCGGCGATTGCGAATTAAGAATCTTTCACAACACTTAATGATTTTTAATGAAATGGTAAAGTGGGAATGAAATAAAATGCTTTCTCTAATGACTTGAGGCAGGTGCAAACTATATAATAATAGTGCATTGTGATCACTGCGCTCTACTCTTGTAATTAGTATCTTTTGAAATCTCAATTTCTAACAAGAAATAATTTAATTTTTCTTCGATTAGACTTTTCTTATTGTCCCCGTTCTATCATTCCCAGATATTTTAAGTTTTTAAAATTTTATTAATTACGGGACAGGCAAACTTCTTTTTGCTACTAATGACAAAACTATAGAGTTGATTTCTTTGGCGGGTTCTCGGTAAGGCTAAAGACGAATCTGCAACGAAACACGAGGAAGCCGAGGGAGCTCTAGCGATTATGTCTAAATTGATTACTGCCTAACTTGACATATTCTAAAAACACGTGTAAACACATCCTGTTAAAATTGTTATTTGAACAAAACGATACTCAATGTGGGTTAATCCGGCTGGATGGCATTCCTCTCTGTTTATGATTATCTCTATTGAATTTAACTTCCATTATTGAATTAAATGCTATGTAAAATGAAAGACTCTATGAGATCGTTAGATACTAAGGGGACAAAATTTAATTTAAATTGCAAATATCAAAAAGACAATTCGAATTTCTTTTCGTTTCTTTAACTTTTTACTCTGAAAAGATTCGATATTTTAGATTTTGGTATTGAAAATATCTGAGAACAAAACTATAATTTTTTTTAAGTTTGCCTGAATTAGCTGTTTGACATATTTAGATTAGTGTTTGTGATTGCGCGGTGGGGAAGGGTGGACAGGAGAGCCGAAACTATTGAGCTGTTTATGTGTTCAGACCTTTCATTCAAAATTTATCATTAACCCTTGGCGGAGCCTTAAGCAATTGATGTTGTTCAATTTTTCCAACACAGGTTAAAAATAGGAACGAAAGTCCCAAAACTCGCGAGAGAAATAGAACTTTACAATCTTTTCAGGAATAAAAATGTCTATGCTATTTTTACTGCATTTTTAGTTTATACTTTAGTAACTAAATTCTGCTGTGCTGTGGTCTTTTTAGAAAAGTTAACAGGTGTTGTGAGTTGTTACAGGACACGAACCTCTCGTTTCCCTGCAAACACTAGCGACTTCATGTTGATCAAGACTGAAACGAAGGTGATGAGCTTTAACAAGTAATTTTCCTTTTTTTTTCTTTTATAAACGATGAATATTTATTTCTTGTTTTTGTAGTTTCTATAGGATATTTTCAACACATATTATTTCTGCACTTCACTTGGCTGTAACCCGCTGATCAGTATACAGAGCAATCACTACTGTTGACGGCAAGTCCTCAAATATGCTAAAAATGTTCGCTTAGAATAAGAGTTTACTTTCAAAGTATATATATTTTGGTTTATATTCAAGCTGGGGGTTAGCAAAATTGTTTTCATTTTTAGTCGTGAGAAATCGAAGTTGGTTTTGATGTTTGATAATGTCTGTCGTTGGGATTCAGCTGATAGCTTATGAGTTTACATTAGTTATCGTCTTACGTCTGGTTGGCGGGAGATGCTGTAATCATCTTCTCACCGAGAGAAGGGTTAGAATACAAACTAAATAGATTGCAACCGTTTGCCAACATTCTTTTGTGATTAGCAAACGACTAAGATGCGAGACTGACTTATTGGGAAGATTTTATTCGCGGAAAGAAATAAGAACACGAATTGTAACATTTAGAGACCACTAAATGAATGGCCGCAAGGAGTGTTTTTGTTTTTTACGGAAACGAAGGAACGTAAAAACACTTTTGAGCGACTGGTGGTTATTCATACGCAAACGAATTTGTTTTCTTTTTTGGCGTAAAAGGTTTCAGTTATTAACACATTTCCGTGTATTCAAATCATTGAGATATGATCACACCAAGTTGTTATGCGACAGCGATATCCCCTGTTTTTTCATATGACGAGGAAACCAATCTTTTCATTCTCCATTATTTTGATTTTCATCAAATAATTCTTTAATGTTGTACAACAGAGCGGTTATATACAACATCAGAAAAACAAACTTTCAACTGAAACTAAAAAACGATAAAAGAGGAAATAAAATTTTTAGCAACATTTTGAAAAGTGATTACTTATTATGTATTGTTTGCTCGTCCCTTGTAACGATATTTGCTGAGATTTTGCCACGGTTTATTTTCTTTACATGCGAAAACTAATTCCAAGCAGATGGATTAATACCTGTTTACGTTTAAAAAAGAATAATAAGGCCATTTTATCTTTTGAGTGTATTAGTAAACAAATTGCACTTAGTAGAATGAAAATCAAACACAATTTGATGTTCATGTTTAACAAATGGTTACAATTTTCCCTGTATTAATTGCTCTATTCAAATTCTACTCTAAAGTTGAAAACTAGTTTCCGTCTATCGCACCGTGAACTTCGTATCCTTTTATTTAAGAATTCTAAAGATTTATCTGCTATTGTGATTAGTAAAATACCATCTGCAAACAATATTCAAAGATTAGTCTGTTCTGAAAGCTTGTTTGTGTATTAAGTCATACCATCCCTAAATTTTCAATTGTAAAATTGTTCCGTTCGGTTTTTCAATTTAGTTCACAATGTTTCGGAAATAAGCCAACAGGAAGCAGAGCAAGAAGCCTCGGGTAAAAAGAAAAATTTTTAGCTGTTTTATACTTACCAGCCTTAAAAAAAGTTTTGCTATGTTTTAATTACAAAGAACATCACCCTAATGAGGTAATTATATATTAGATAGGCTCCGCCAGTGTAAATCTTTTTAATGTTAATATTAGAACAAATCTTATATGCCTTAAGGGTGAGCGCTTGTTGTCAGTTGGCGAGTGAGCGGTCAGGTCGCGCAATAGGTGGGTGGTCTGCAAGAAGCACGCTAAATGAAACAGCTCATAAAGAGATTCTGTCCCAGTGCACAATGCCATTCTACCTTCACATCTCTTGACGAGCAAACGTCAGTTTAAAAAATATTTGAGCACTTCATCAATTTATTGCTGCCAGGAAATTTTAACTAAGTCTTGGCTATTGGCAAGGAAATTTTGTCTGTTAAGACTACAGTTGTGAGTCGATTAGAGGTCTTTTTAATCAGGAGGTCGGACTTGAAAGTGATTGCGTAAAGAGCAGGATGAGCGAGGATGAAGATAATCAACTTGATTTCTCTGTCTGTACTGCAGGAGAACACAGTGGTGAAAATGTGCGAGAGAACAAAGAAACTGACTCGAATTGCAAGCAAAGTTGTGGTGTTTCCAAGCCACCCTATTCGTACATTGCTCTAATAACCATGGCTATCCTGCAGTCTCCACATAGAAAGCTTACTCTCAGCGAAATATGCGACTTCATCAAAAAAAGATTTCCTTATTACAAAGAAAAGTTTCCTTCCTGGCAGAACTCGATTCGTCATAACCTATCTTTAAATGACTGTTTTGTCAAGATGCCTAGAGAGCCCGGTAACCCGGGGAAAGGAAACTACTGGACATTAGACCCCGGTAGCGAGGGAATGTTTGACAATGGCAGCTTTTTGAGGCGAAGAAAAAGATACAAGCGACCTAAACCCCCAGATGGAGTAAGTCCCCCCTATGTATACCCCTGCTATTGGCAATGTGAACGGTCGTGTTACGGTGCAGCCTCAACACTATATCAAACTTTCCCCAGCTCAGCATATCTACCATGTTCTCCTAAACCCGCCCTTCTACCTTCTTTTTACCCGCTCCCTGTCAGCCCAATGAAAATCGAGAGAGAAAGACCAAAGTTTACTATTGATAGCATCATTGGATCGGACAGTGAAAAAGAAGTGAAGAACACTAGTGCATACAGCAAAGGTAATCAGTCATTGTGGAAGCACAGCTTAGTAAGTAAATACTTCACAAGTACAACATCCACCGCCTCTGTGGCTCATCTAGGACCTCAGTTCACCGTGTCGGCAGCTTCCTCCTGTCACTCTTGCTGTTCGCAGTGTAATATCGGAACATGAAATACTGCCGACAAAGAAACTGACTAAAAAGTCAATATGGAATAATTACCCAAAATAACCGCCGCCACGAAACTATAAATTTAGTAGTTCGTGTCATCACTCAGATTTTGTATTGATAATACGATTATGAATAAGTAAGATTTAGCGATAAAAAGAGAACCGCTGCAGCACATACAATTTTCTAGAAAAGGTTTACGTTCTTTTTCTCAATTCAGTTGCTATAAGCTCAGAGTGTGTTACGGTGGCCATTCAATAGATTACAAAAGCGAAACTGTTAAAGGTCTGTAAATCGTGTTTTCACTGAAGCATCAAGGTGTGTATTTTAGGAGAATGATCGATATCAGTTTTGTTATGAACATAAATCATATGTCAAAAACGGATACTTTCAGTTGTTTAAGAAAGCAACACATAAAACTTGCTTCCGATTCTTTTAAAGATTGTTAAAAAAATATGGCGGGAAACGCATGAGGTATTAGTGAAGATGAGCGAGATAGGGCGTTCGTTCTCTATAAAATTAATTCTTCCCAGAAGAATGTAAAACTTTATTTATTTTACAACGGGCATTATTAACACTACACTGTCAGATGTCAGTAATAGGAATTGTCTTGAATCATACAAATAAAAGTCAGTTGATCTTATGTGCATAGCTTGTGTTTATTGCTGGGTATAATGAGTATAGTCCACACATTTAGAGCATTGTGTGAGTTTTTTCTGACTTTGATGATTTTTCTCCCAAACACAGTTTATCAATTCTTGGTCTCTTTTTTGCAATTAACTTTTTGCTATCTTCATTTCATCGGGAAAAGATTGGAGTTCTAAGAAAAGTCAAGAAAAGTTTATTTCATGAGTCAGAAGTTTATATTAAGCTTTTCTCACTATACTGCATCGCTTGTTTGGCAATGAATGCTAACTATAATGAAGAAAAAATCAAACCTTTAATTGAACAAAAAAATTTTAAAATGATTTAAAAGTTGCACAGAACAAATCGGGACAAAACTAAGTTAAGCAAGTCTTACGGTGATCAAAAACCTTTAAGAATAGATTATATTCATTGACAGTTTGGTTTGAATAAGGCGCCAAACACTGGTCGGCAAAACACCATTTCTGCAGTGCTCATTTGAATTAAAAAGTAGTTTGAAACAAGATGAGGAATTCTTTTAATAAATATTTTTTGGCTAAGTTGTAACTGATCACAAGGGATGTGATCACGACTTTTTGAAAACACTCTTCGCTCGCCAGCGTTGAATTATTTATGGCCCAGCCGTGTGCACATTCAGTGTCTCAGAGTTATGTGTACAAAACATTTGAGTCGATTAGCATAAAACATTAGATAAGTACTCTATCAATTTATTTTATCTGAGTGCATGATTTATCATTACCCTCTGTGCCAGTTGTGTTTCTCTTAAAATACTACTGAACGTGAATGGGAAACTTCCCACCCATTCCGTTTGCTGTATCTACAATCGATGTCTTCCACCATAATTTATTACACACTTCCAATACGAACATAAACAAAAAGTTAATCATTTTATTCCTTGAGATTTATTTGCATTACACAAGGACTCTGTAGATTTTTATCACACAAATGATTCCGAAAATTCTTTATATGGCAAACAAGATTGTCTTTTGGAGTGTTTTTGTTCCTCGCACATTGCTAGAAATATTTCTTATATAAAGTGTTCAATTTGTTTTCGAGAACAATCAACACAAACTGAGAGGGCGAAAAACCAACCATTTCCAAATTACGCTTAGATTACTGAAAGGATGATAATTAGCCAGAAAAAAAAAAAAAATATATATATATATATATTGCGGCAGTTGTCATCTGACACTATCTAGCACAGGATATCCGGCACTTTAAAACAATGAAATAGTTGGTGTGTATTCTATTGCTTAATAGTAATTGGGTAAATGTTAAAAACTGACTATTCTAATAGCTACGGGGAGCCAACAAATCTACCAAGTACTTATTTCGACATGAAACTGTAACATTGTTTTTCACACGGTTTTTAATACAAATGTAAACGAATGAAAAACATGTTTTTCCTTTCTAAAAAATGTATCAAAACATCAAAATTATAATTGTATTCACATTATTCAGTCTATCAACCACGTGTTCAAAGAACAAATGGCGGGATCAGTAGATGTTGCTTTTTCTAGTTGCAATAACATTGCAGATACTGATTAAAACCTGAACAGTCATTTTTTTGTATCTTTTGGCGAATAATATGAAAGGAATGAGATTCCCTGTAAATAGACACAATTAAATTTGGGAACAAAAAACGGTTCAGTGTTTAAACTAAAGACTTGCAATTTACGTTAACTAAATTCACCCAAGCTAATTTGAAAACACAGCATTGTACTCTCTGAAGCCGAGTGTATGGCTAATGACCAATAGGGACGCTTTATTTATTTTGGTCAACAGTGAAAAATATTGATGTATATTTCAAAGATTAAATAGATACTTAGAAAAATATAAAAGCTATAATTATTAATAGCTTCTGCGGGGGAACTAATAATGGACCTTTTCAGTTTAAGAACAGCTGATAAACAACGAATATATATTTTAATCGATCTGCCACTACCGGTCTTCATCAGGTTTAAAGTATATATTTACATAGGTGTGCGTAATTAACGTAATATGAAATGTCCTTTAAACCTAATGGAGACCAGTAGCAAGTGACCGGTAAAAAACACAGTTGCTAAGTTGTTTGTCAACTGTTCTTATATTTTTATTGTTTTAAAACTTGACAATTTAACTGACTCGGTCCCCTGGTCCAACGAAACAAAAGTTGTAGATGAGTTTTCATGCATTATATTTTTCCTATTTAGTTTTCCTATTTTACTCAACCATTCTATGATGAACAACATTTTTTTCAACAACTATTATTTTTAACAATCGTTTATAGTCAAAGTATTGAGGAATTCTAACGAATCAAAGATGGTTAGATCATTTCAGTCACAGTGAGCAGAGTGAATATTTTAATTTGTTCAAGTTAATATTCAATTAAGACGTTTGATGTATGGTAACTGACAACAAATAAAACAGTTGGTTTTTATAATATAATTTAGATGGTACAAACGCTCTGAATGATTGAAAACAGCTTAAAAAAGTCTAATGGTGCGATACGGTGATTTTACCTATTTACCAAGTTAGGATTTCGAGTTGGATTTTTGAATTAAAATTTTTTGGCGAAGTTTTTAGTAAATTTCAGTGGTTTTAATTAAACAAAGTACTTTTTCTATCATGAGGAGAATAAGGACAATAGTAAGGGCAATCTTGTTTTTAAAATCTATCTTAGTATGTAATTTGGACTAGAAATAATAGTTGTCACTTAAATAAATACTTTTTATTTTGAATCATTCATTAAATTTCGTGTTTCTTTTTTCCATTTGCGTGTCAAATCGGGCTGTTTAATAAATCGTAAAATAAAGTTTGATTTCAACATTGTCATAACCAGCCAAAACTTATATGTGATCACAGAAATGTTGCCTGAATGAATTTTGTTTTCAAAAGCACATGATAATTTTATATCGAGGACCGGGTGGAAGTGGCAGATATAGAAAGGTAAAAGAATATTTTCAGCTATTTGTGCGAGTCCGCAGAGTAACAGGGTGCAAATTATCTGTGTTCCAACTAATACCATCAGCACTGACAATTTTGATTCTAGATCCAGAGTAACAAAAAACAGTAAAATATATTATTTATTCCTATCCCCTGAGCTAAAAATCTGTTCAGGCAGCCTTGGATCACTAACACACTAACACACTAACGCACTAACACACTAACGCACTAACACACTAATACACTAACACACTAACACACTAACGCACTAACGCACTAACGCACTAACACACTAACGCACTAACACACTAACACACCAACACACTAACGCACTAACACACTAACGCACTAACGCACTAACATACTAACACACTAACGCACTAACACACTAACATACTAACACACTAACGCACTAACATACTAACACACTAACGCACTAACGCACTAACGCACTAACACACTAACGCACTAACGCACTAACATACTAACATACTAACACACTAACGCACTAACGCACTAACACACTATGGACTATGGGGTGGAAACTTATAAAGACCTTGTTTACTTGACGCTTACAAGCATGCATTAATCAATGGCCAAAGACAATAAGAAAGTTCATTGGATGTGGAAAATCCTTTGAATTGTTTGGTGTGGAACGGAATCGGTTTGAGCATAATTTATACTTTCTGTGAGCGGTAAATTATCAAGCCGCTGAAAATGCCAAGTTTATGCTTCCTTTATACTCCAGGAGATCACTTGCTGGTTCAGCTCGAGTCTTAAATGGTTCAGCTCGAGTAATTGCATTCAGTCGAAAGACACTGCAGTTTTCTATACACTTTTGTAACAGCTGAGCCAATCCTGGCCACCACACTGACTGTCTTGCTCTCTCACGGTAACAAACAATGCCAATATGTCCTGAAGTTTACCTAGCATGGAACTTGGAATTACAGTTCGATTTCCTCGCATTAATAGTCCATTTACAACAGTCAGTTCTAAGGCTACAGGCAAATAAAGCTTTAGTAGTTCCTTGATGGATGACTTTTCAGGCCAACCATTTCTACAATATTCAGTTAGTAGCCTACAATTCATGAATTCTCTCCATTCGTAACTAAATAGCAACTGAAATGCGGTGCGGGTCTAGCAAGTGAGCACAACTCATTTCATTCCTCGTTTACACACACACGTATACAACATAACATCATATAAATCGGTATTTCCAAATCTTAATACAACTTTAAAATGGTTAAACGTTTGAAAACTAGACCACAATGACTGGCTTCTACTACTCTCTTTGCTTAAATACTGATATGCAAATACAAAACCACACATCCTTTCGTTCGCATAACACACACACTTTTGGTCTTGGGAGAATTTAAGAAACCATTAATCAGTTCTTATGCATTCCGCTTCGCTCCATTTATCCGCACATAAATGAACCAATATCATCTTCTTGTTGATGAAGGTCACTGTTTGTCAACTAACAGGAAAACTTGCAAAAACAATGTAAACATATTCTTGACTTAACTCATGTAGCTTGTCATCTTCAAAACTATCTTCTACAACTGATGTTCTTGAGAGGGTATCTGGGATCAAGTGTTTTTTAGCATGGATATATATGCTGGATGCTGTAATGGAGTTTCTTCAGGCGCACGCGAAAACGTTGAATCCTAGGTGGAAGGGTATCCAGGTCTTGAGATCCATGTCAGTATTTTTAATTTTTTTCCAATCAAGTAACTGATAAAGCGTTCAGAAACCCTGGTCACGCCAACGACTGGTGCGCACCAGTCTATAGGACCTTCAACTTTTGATATGACTCTGAGCTAGAGACTATCCATTTCTTTTTTCACTTTCAATAGCAGTGTTAATGCGATTCTTCTTGCTGTATGGTCAGGAAGTGCATAGGGCTGAACTCCCTTCTCTAAGTCAATGTGATGCGCTGTATCAAGCTTACCAAGGCCTATGAATAACTTTGTAAATCTTTTGACAACATCATGTTTTCCACAAACTGCATTTACAAATGACACAATGTTCAAGGATTCAATAGCTGGCCTACCAAAAAGAGGACGTTTAAGACCTTCAACGATGTAAACTTTCTACATTGTTGACTTCTCTTTGTGGAACATATTAGTTTCACACGTTCTACAGACATTTAAGGTTTGTTGACTGGGACCTGAAAGGCTGGTATTTATTTCAATTAATTTACCATCTGTTTTCTTAAGCACATGCTCTGGCACTACTATCTGCACGAGTGTCTATTTTACAGTTAACTGGGACACCTTGAAGCTTGCGGTTGATATGCCGATAATTATCTTCACTTTTTAGATCATCTGATTGTGAATCAATGCTATGAAGAATTCGCCATCATCATTCATCATCATTCGCCAGCACCTTACAGAGACGGATATTTGAGCTGTAAATTGGGGATTATCAAATTTCTTCCTTGGAAAATCTGAGCAGTATTTTAAAACAACTATATTACTTTCCTTAGAGAAGCAATTGATGTTGTATTTTTTGCTTTTACCCAGGGTTAAAGATCTACGAATAAAGGTTTTCTTTTTATTCCAAGGTCTAATCAAAAGATCCGTGGTGACAGTTGCAGCACTCAAGCTGTGGAACGCTCTGCCTACCGAATAAAGATTAAGTTGTTCTCTTCCTATTTTTAAGAAAAATATAAAACTTATCTTTGTAAAAAAACTTATTTGTAATTTTATACAATAATTTTAATTTTATTGTCATTGCTATTTTAAATTATTATCATCATTTTAGTAGAATTGTAAAGTGCCAAAGAGCAATTAGTGTATATGGCGCTATATAAATATCTATATTATTATTATATCATTCTCTAGGACTGGAAAATCCTTTGTCTTCAGAACGCTTCGTTTTGTCGTGCGAAGTTGCCATAGGATTTTCTAGTCCTAGATTTCAGTGGGTTTTCCGGTCTTCATGTTTGCAGCAAACTGACCAACCTCGTAACCAGGCTCATTTCATTACCGATGAAGAGAAATCAAAACAAGAAGACAAGGCATTAAAAAACAATGCTGATCGTCTGTATTTTGAGGAGATCTCTGCATGTTTACTATGCATTTTGTCCTCTCTTGCAGTCCCCGTCCACAGGCTGCAGAAGTCAATTTTTTTTTGTTGCACAACGATTTTACTTTTTTTCAGCCTCAGTCTGAGCTTGTTCTTAAATTGTTCTTAATTTTCGGCCAATCTGACTTGATTGTTCTTATATAAAAAGTGTGTATTCGTTTACAGATGACCAGAACTTCCATCAGTTCTATCGTCTGTCATACGGACGGGTCCCCAACTTAATCTTTTTTGCGCCAACTTTTGTTCTTTGGCAAGTATAATTTGAAATAAAGATATTAGATCACCGAGTTTTGTCGTTTTTATAGATTTTACTTCACTAAAAAATTTTGTTGTTGGTGTTTGGAGCTTCAAGTGAAATACAAGACAACTCCTTTACAATGTGGCATATAGTTTTTCATATTAGGAAGTGTTCATTGTTATTGTGTGTTTATTATCTAATTCTGGGACGATTCTTCGTGACTCTTGGGCGTTGGTAGTTTCCAAGGCACCTTGGTCGTAGAGACACGATCCAGCGACAAAAAACAACAAAGCCGCCGCCATATTGACAAATGCTTACCCACGAAGGACTCAAGAAAAGCTAAGTTTACTTGTTACGTTCAGCGTCTAAAATCATTACCTTTATGGAAGGCCCTGAAGGGGTAAAATGGGAATTGATTGCCGCAAAACCAAAGAGATGCGACTCATTCACCGATTGGGTACACTTAAATTTGATGAAGAAAAGATGAGAATGATCGAGGCAGGATTGGGGTAAGATGTGCTTCGTGTTTTGTGGGGCCTCCCCCTATTCTTCTGGTAACTCCGGATATTCTAATAAATAAATAAATAAATACTTTATTTTATACGTCAATTGCGAAGGAAGTGGTTGCCCATTCTTCCTAGCCAGAGGCTAATGTTTAATCGCTCGACGGCTCAGATC